>CAJHQQ010000796.1:0-140691 GCA_905132885.1 Moricandia moricandioides
AAATAGTAAGCTTAAAAGTAAAAATTATAAAGCCTAAATACCCTTTTAGGCTATTTTAACTGGAACAATATATTTTGCAAAACAATTCTTTTCATAAATTATGCATATGAAATCTAAACAGCAATGCAAACAATGTGATTAATCCCAAAATTATAATTAATGAAATTGAATATTCGTTTTTAATTACAAGAATAAAAGGTAAAACCATATTAAAAAGAAAAGGAATAAAATGAAGTTGATGCATGTTGTTTGTATGCAAAATTACAAATTGGAAGTGGAATATTAGATCTCTCTACATCAGAAATCAATATCTTTTGTTCCACAATTTGGGTTTTAGAACCACACGGGTTTGAGAGAATTGGAGATCCCACCATGCAAGAGTACATTATCATCACATGTATATACAATATAAACAATGTCTTCAATAGGTGAATCGTGTGGTTATACAAAGTGAAATATATTTAATCGTATCAAAAAGTTGTTATTTCTGTTAAATGAAAAAATATATCTGCACTTTGAAAATAAATAAATTAATAAATTATAATGATCTCAAAATTATTTAAAAATACATAATCATACCTTTAACAAATTTGTTATCTTATCAATATAATTTATATAAGTAATCAAATCCCGTGCTTCACAAGCGCGGGTCAAAATCTAGTATCTCTTTTAATAATACCAATGTGATAACATTGAAAATTCTCCCTGTAATTTTGCTTAATCGATCAATTTACTTGGGTATATTATTTCAGCGGAAAGAGGAAAATAAAGTGTAAGTACGTCAACAGGGTAAATAGAGTCGACCCAAAATAAGTTATTGGGCAAATGCACGCCTATTATAGTTTGCTGTATAACAATGGCTTTTGTACATTTATACAGTTATATAATATGTAAAGTCATTACGTCATTCATGCCTCCACATTCGCACTTGATAATTGAGGTTAAAGTATATTATTACCACTACCTAGCGTGGTCCAAAATTCAATAACTTTTAATCACATTGCTACATCAATTATTACTGGCGAGCTAAACCTATTTATCTACTTTAACCTTTTTCTTAAAAAACGAAATGTACGATTAACGATGAATCCCATGAAAAAACAAATGTACTTATATTGTACAAAAATGTATAACTAACAGATTTTGTTTTTCTTTGGAGAACTCCATTAATTTAAATTATTTAATGAATGTCACAACAAAATTTTTATCAAAACATCAAAACCGACCAAAAGAACCATAAACTACTAATCAAGTGGTTTTGGTTTAATGATAATGGAGTTTCGACTCGAGCTTATGTCCTTGGTTTAATTCCTTTAACTATCCAAAGACACATTAAATAGCAAAAAAACCTGAATTTCTATGGGTTTTGTGGTGATTAGTACTTGGACCTAGAAAAGTTTAGGATCCACCATAATTATAAAAAGAAAAGAAAAACATAAACTACTACATTCGCCTCTACCATTTTTACTTTGAATTCTACAAAGCTGAAACCACGCCTGTATAGCAGCGACGTGACCGGTTTACTAAAACCAGTGTGGGTGCAGCGCCGCAATTCATGTGACTGGTGAAACTTTCGTAAAGAGGAAGCAAACTCTCCGTGAACTTTTTTTACATCAAAAGCTAGAGGAAGGTCGAGGCTTACCTTAAATGGAGTTTAAGTGCTGAGTAACGAAAATAACTGCCATAAAAAAACTACTAAGAGACATTCCAGCAACGAACTGAAGAAGAGAGCTCCGGGTTGTCTGGTCTGAACGAACCCGTAAATCCCATTTGAAGTCAGCACAATCACATCCGTTAATCCATCGTTTGAGAAGTCATCAGTGATAAGTGGATGAGACGGTAAGTCGATAGACGCCAATACGCGTCCTCCTGGTCAATATTAGTAAAGCTTGTTCATGATGTGAAGGAACAGCTACCTTGCAAAGAGTTGGGACCAGTAGGCATTCAATTCCTTCTTTTTGATGAGCCACAAGCACATTAGGAACCCATCAAAGCTTAGTGTAGTTTGTTATGGTCCGTATGTATTGTAGGCCCTGCATCAACATGTTCTTTGCTATCAATTACGTTTTATAAGAGCTTCACTTTAGTGGGTTTTGCTGAGCCAGCATAGCGTGCAGCCTTTTTGGAATCTTTCTCGACAAGTTTTTTCCAGTGGGTTTGTGAGATTGAAAAGTTGTAGACTTACTACCAGCTCGCTTCTTCAATTGTTTTCTTCTTGTGTCGCCTGAAATGAGAAAGCTTCAACAATGTATCTTCACGTCGGTCCTGACACAGTTGAAACAGTTCTTTTTACATCTCCAGAGGCCTGAAATGAAGCTTAAAGTTAATCTAAACAGCTCTTAATTACTTTCTTTATCATTGAGTTTCTAAACAAAACGTGTAACAAGAACATCTTAATTACTACCAGAAGTAGTCCACGAGAAAGCGATAATGATATACTAACTGCACATTCTTCTTACCTGATTCTCAGTAGCACTTCTATGTTTCTCAGCATTTTCTTATGTCATGCCAAGTGGGTCCATGTGATTCTATCAATAACACCAGTAGCCATGGCCACCGCGCGTCTCCCAGAGGCAACACAGATCGTATCAGTCAATAGACTTATCTCAGCAAGAACCTGCGTACAGATGGAACCATGCTTCTTTGAACGCTAAATCACCTTCATGCTGCATAAATCAAGATTCTATCTGAGAAAATCATGCAATCTAGCTGCATATCTAAACAGCATGCCGTTTTTATCATACTGGACCGAACGTTATGTGTCCAAATGTTAGTGTATTGGGCCCGTCTAATTTGGAGAGAGGAAAAAAAGAAAAGAAATTGCCTTGGGTTTAATAAGGAATCATATCTCTCTTCTGGTTCCTGTTGGTCATTGGTGAGAGTGAGAAGTTGAGAGCAGATACGAGCAAGATGAGTACCGTCCCAGTATATTTTAGTGGCCTCGAGCATTTTGGCTAATTGTGGCCTATGCTCGTATAATTTTTTTGTCAACATGTATTTACATACAAATATATAAGATAATTTCTTGTCAAAATATAAACTATAATGGTGTAGTTCTGTATTAGTATTTTAGATGAATATTGGAATATTAGTTATGTAATATTTAATGTTTCAATACATAAGAGAGCATGCTTAATTATGAACTATTTTATGTTTATTTTAAGTAACAAAAAAATAATTGAAAACACAAAATATCAAACTAATTATATCCTAACATAAAAACACACATGTCAAAATAATATAAAATGAAAACATTGAAAAATTAGCACATTACTAAAAATAAGACTCGAGCTCAAAAAGAAAAAGCACTTGACTATGATTATTTTTGATGATTTGGCCTCAAAATTTTCAAAATAATGCCTGAAGCCTTTACTTCACGACTTTATATAAGGGAAGGTCCGGAAGATGACACTCATGAGAAAGAGCCAACATGAGATGAAGAACTGAGAAAAGGCACACAAGAGATTATGATGTTTATCTGGTTTGTCACGCCAAAGACAAAACTTTTTGATTTTTGGGTGTAAAATGTCAGAAAATAAAAGTTGTAAGAGGAAAGTGGGAATATTTTATGATTTGAGTGAAGAAGGAAAGGTAAAATATTTAGTGGGTGTAATTATGGGAAATAAAATCACGCGTCAATCAATGGAGAGAACAAAAAAAAATATTGATGGCAAAGTTGTAATTTTTGGGTGACTTGGTATGCTATAATTGAAAAAAGGAAGAGGAGAAAACAGAACACAAAAGAGACAGAGAGAAGATCTGTAGAAAGAAAGCAAAAGATGGCTGGTGAAGAAGGACAAGTGATCGCATGTCACACCGTTGAGGTATGGAACGAACAACTCCAAAAGGGCAATGACTCCAAAACTCTTGTAATCTCTTTTCTCCCTTCTTCATCTTTTTATTAGTCTCGATCTATCTCATCATCATCTCGCTATACATTACGTTGGTTCTGTCCGATATGTATTCATGCATGCTTGACACACCGTATATGAATATCTATACGTACGTAGATAGCATTTGAAACATTCCTTCTTTCTTGAATCTGAATTACCATTGATTAGGGTTTGAGTAGATCATATTGACGAGAGGTCGCGAGTCATATTTTCATGTATCTATGGAAATCAAGGAAGCTAGAAAAAAATGTTTACCCTGAAAGCAAATGCCACGACTATTATATGTGATACTAAAACAAGCTATTAAAGTTTTAACATTGTTATGACATATGAGTCACGAGTTGGTTAAACTGTTAAAGGTGGTGGTTGATTTCACGGCTTCTTGGTGTGGACCATGCCGTTTCATAGCTCCATTCTTTGCTGATTTGGCTAAGAAACTCCCTAATGTTATTTTCCTCAAGGTTGATATTGACGAATTGAAGGTAAAAACAAATAAATTAAACCAAAATTTCTCTTTATTCATCTTATTTTTGTAAAGAGGATTGTTTATAATTCTATGATCAGTGATCTCACAAATCACTTTCTTGATTTTTTTAATGAAACAGTCAGTGGCGAGTGACTGGGCTATTGAGGCAATGCCAACATTCATGTTCATGAAAGAAGGGAAGATTGTGGACAAAGTTGTTGGGGCCAAGAAAGATGAGCTTCAGTCTACTATTGCCAAACACTTGGCTTAACTAAAAAAAAACATTTTACATGTCTTCTGTCTTAAGATATTGGATTCATTGCTTTTTATTTACTCCTGAGATGTTATGACCTGTTCTCCCTTTGTTATGATGATTCCTGTATAATCTTATTTGATAAGATTGTGACTCGATAATGAATTTGATGAATTATTATTTTGCTTTTTTTATTTGGTTTACTTTTTGCTTTTTTTTTCTACTTTCGTGTTATAGAAATTAAAACTACTTTCTACACTTGTCCTAGAGAAAAACTATTTACAGTACTCGCAATCGATGAGACTAAAAAGATAGTTTTCAAAAATGAGGCAGCTGCTCAGGGTGGTGTTTCGTAGCCTTAGATGGGAAATATCATTGGCCATGGTTGGATACGGATGAAAATCTGTTTAAATAGAAGAGAATTTGAATCCTCAAATCAAAGTGGGATCTCAGAAAAAAGGACCACTTAAACTTTTTTTTTTCATGATAAGTAATTAACCAAGCGTAAGACGATGAAGGAAGGTAGCTCATATCGGCCGGCCAATAATGCTTGAAAACGGACCAGCCTTGTATAGTTGTCTGACGGTTTGATGAAAACATGCTTGTCATTTTTTATGGACTCATGAAGACAGCTATATAGAGTTGTATGAATTGCAAGTTTTGTTAAAAAAATTGCATAACGAGAGTGGTGTACAGTATATGTATCTTAGTTTTAAGGAAAAAAGTTTTGTAGCTACAGAAACTATAGCATAATGTATCTAAAACCATCCAAAATATTAAAATGTGTCCAGAACAACATTAACTATATAAAAAATGTCCAACTCATCATTTAGGGTCTAATTAGATCAATTCAAAAATACTTGAGGCTAATCAATTTTTTTAAAATTTTAACTTTGCCCAAGGCCGAAACCGAATCCAACAATTAGAAAAAGGACCCGGCCCTTTTCTTTTCTGTTAATAACAACAACATATAATTAATACTCTTCTTTTCTGATAATTTGGAATGTACTTTTTGTGTTATAACATTTGAGAAAACAGTGTCAACAGAAACAACAAGTCTCCTGAAAAGAACCAAAATTTAATTTACCTACATCGCAAAGATGCAATAACATAACTTAGAAAATGGAAAAGAAATAAACTCCATGTGATCACTCACTTTTCTTCAGCTACGGGTTTATCAAACATGGCTGTGATGATAAAGATTTATATTAGATACAAAACAATATATGAAGGGAAACATTAAAAAAGTCAGTTGATCTTAGGGCACTAATCTCATAACACCAATCGCAGATCTTAAGGCACTAATGATGTGACCAAGTGAAGCAAATAACAAGAGAAGCTAAAGATTGTAGAAGGCTAGATCATAAGGTATACATTGAAAAAGAAATGAAGAAGCTTGATCATCAATTCTAGACTTCTAGTATAGATATTAACATGTACACGGAAGTAGAAACCATCACAAAGTTGAATCAACCTTTTCATGAAACTGAGGTTTTGAATTCATTACACTATAGTTTGTGTTAGGCCTAGTTTGTGTAGCTAAAAAACTTTTTTCCTAGTTTTAATATTTAATATTGGATTTTATTGACAAAATATAATCTGATTTTGTGATTTTAAAATCTGTATTTATATGGTAACCACTAACCATATCTATTTCACATTAAGGATTCCATATTTGGAATTATTGTCATCAATGGTATAATATTTTCTTCCTTTATTTGACACTGATGATCCAAATTCTTTAGTGGTATAAGATTACGACGCAAGTCTCGCCAAACTATATCTTTAGACAATATACAAAAAAAATCTAATGAGATTTAAAGACAATAATTTCCATGATTGACAAGTGACTGAGAGAGGTAAACGTGATTCTAACCAACGCCAATCTTGAACATAATTAATAAAATATTCGCATTATTCTTAAATTTTTAAAATTATATATTATACATAAAATTTAGTCTCTAAATCATTTTAATTTAAAATGTTTATAAAACTCTAAATCTCATATATTTTAACTATTGTCACTAAGTTGGTCACAAGCTGAGGCGGACCTAGCAATAATCTCCATGATTGACAACAAGTGATTCTGAAAGTGGCTGAGGCCAAGAAACATGAGTTTCCATCTAAAATTAGAGAATTTTTTTTGGATGCATAATCTGCAATAAAAAGAAAATAACCAATTGGCGATTTATCGTGGGGTAACAAGAGGCATAAAGGAAAAAAAAACATGAGGCATAAAGGAAAAAAAAACATGAGGCATCTAATTTCAGGAATAATTTTTATTAGATTTATATCAATGTGTATTAGAAAAGATACATTCTACACCTGAAACGTTATTCTCGCAATGATGGTAAAATAAAAGAGTGATTTTGCAAACATGTTCGAAGAGGATAATTTAAGGATCTGTAAGAAGCAATAGTGTATCCATATTAATTATACCTTTCGAAATGCAACTTCAAACATCCAAAACAAAAGATAATGAATCATCCTCGGATCCATACAACAACTCAAAAGTTCAAAAAAAAAAACAGAGAAATTAATTCTCCTCGATCCTCCTCTGCTAATGCTAATAAACCGCAGAGAGAATTGTAATCCAAAAAAGCAAAAAAAAAAAAAAAATCGGATACAAGCATAAAACCCTTGATTAAAAAAAAGAAGGGTTTTGCTTGATCTCGACGTACGTATGTAGTTTTATAAAATAGAACTACATGAAGCCCTAATAATAACCGTAACCATATCCACCCGTAAAAGGATATTGTTGTTGGTAAGGTTGCATCACCGGCGGTGCGGAAGGGTAGTAACCGTGAGACGATGATGGATGATAGCTGCTCATATTCATATCCCCCGGCCAATACGGCGTTGATTGGCCAAAGTAACTAGAGTTTTGATAGTTATTGCCAAAGTTGGAATGATCATGATGATGATGATTATGTGTTCCAGTTTTCACAAAGGCCATTTCAGCGTCTTTGCCTCTCCTTGAAGCCATCAGTTTCAATAGCTTGTTTGGGTCGCCTTGACCCGTTACGTATGCCATTCCTTCGTCCACGTCTATCCAAAAGTTTCCTCCTAAGCAATAATTACAAACACAAATCAGAAAATGAATTGATATTGTGACGGTAGATATTATATGATGTTTATAAACCTTTGATTTTCTTGAGAATTTTCGTCATGCTCTTGTGCCATTCGGGAGAGCTAGTGTTCACTTTGAACCCACAAGTCTGCAAAGAAAAACGTTGGAATAATCTTTACTAACATACAAAACATAAGATGATTATGGATATGTAATGATATAGATTGAAAACGGACCAGCCTTGTAGTGTGACGATTTGACGAAAACATGCTTGTTTCTTTGATGAACTCGAGAAGAAAACTATATTGAGTTGCATGAACTGAAAGGGTTTTGTTTTCCTTTGCAAAATGAACGAGAGTGGTGTAATATATTTATATTGGTTTCGGTAATCCATACTGGATTTTTTTAAATCTATACCAATATGGTAACCATATCATAATGGGTTTCATATTTGGAATTAGTGTCGTTAATGGTACAATATTTACTTTCCTTAAGTGGCATAATTGATCCAGACTCTTAATTAGGACGCAAGTCTCTCTTTAGCTCCATATCTTTAGACAATAAACCCATATTTTCTCAATAAGTTCATCTACATGATTTTAGCCTTTACATGATGCAAAATTCATCGAAAGAAAAAGTCATGATCAATTGAGTTTATAAAGATCATTATGAAGATATGACTATTTGGAAAATAAAAGTGTAGTATTCATATAAAAATAATATAGTCTTACATATTTAAAAAATACTATTTACCTTAAATTCATATCATTATTTTTTTTAGTTTTTGTAAATCCCTTTATATTTAGATTTATTTTTTAAATTATCATTCAGCTTAAAAATATACAAAATCCATAATTTGTGCGTGTGCTATGGGCTTTCTCAGACCCAGATTTGAAGTATCAAACCTAGTAACACCACACTCATGGGCCCATTTACACTTTATAGGCCCATTATAGTTCACACTAGTACTCAGGGTTTATCTCGAGTCCTTCGTTTTCAAGTTTCAACCTTCGGCATACGGCCAAGTGAAAGTCGGAAGATTTATCGGAGAATCAAACCCGCTTCTTGATCGCAATCTCTTCTGCTAATGCTTTGGTGAAATGGGTTTCGGCGCGATTCGATCGATCTTCCGTCCATTGTCGAGAACCCTAGTTTCTCGTGTCGCCGCTAGCTGCTCGTCTACGCCGGCGATTCCGGCTGCGAAGCCCGAGTTATGCTCCTTATTTGGTGGATCGAGGTTTCCATGGATTCCAATGGCAAACCATTTTCACAGCTTGAGCTTAACGGATACTCGGCTCCCGAAGAGACGACCCATGACTCATCCCAAGAAGAAAAGATTCAAACTTAAACCTCCAGGTTTGTCCTTTTGTTGGGGATGATGGTTCGTTGCCTAAAGATTGATGCTTTGTTTGTGAAATTGGGGATGAGTGATGTGTGATTGAACTCGAGTTAGTGTATTCCTTATAGAGGTTAGTATGAGTGTAGTCTTTTAAGTGGAACATGATTGTGTTAAAGCTAAGCTTGGTGAGAGTGTTGATGTAGAGATAGAGAATATATTGTTTGTGGATGAATAACGGATTTAAGGGAAAATGCAGGGCCTTATGCATATGTTCAGTATACTCCTGGCGAGCCAATTGCTTCGAACAATCCCAACAAGGGTAGTGTCAAAAGAAGGAATGCAAAGAAGCGCATAGGGCAGCGCCGTGCGTTCATACTGGTATGTGTGGGTGTTATATATGGTGATTGCTAGAACAAACTTCAGATGATAGATATCTTGTAGTGTTGGATCCATAGATTGTACAAATAGAAAAAGGTGTGTCAATGTTGAAGAATCGCTGTAACTTGTGGGAAAATGTAGACTGTTTTGTTTCATTTCCTGACAAAACAATGTTTTTGAAGTAATAGATTGTATCTCTATTACTTCTCTGTTTTGTCCCATTTCTTGGCAAAAACAATCTGCTATGTTTTCTCTGTTTACAAATGAGTAATGTTGTTTTCTAATGAGATGGAGTATTCCTGAATTGAATACTTTTCACAGTCTGAGAAAAAGAAGAGGCAAGCGCTGGTGCAAGAGGCGAAGAGGAAGAAGAGAATCAAGGAAGTGGAACGTAAGATGGCTAAAGTCGCAAGGGAGCGAGCTTGGGAGGAAAGGCTAGCTGAACTTCAGCGACTTGAAGAAGAGAAGAAGAAATCAATGTCTTCTTGAATTACTTTCGTTCCCAAAAACATAGAATAAATCTCTTTGAGTTAGGATTTGCTCCTACTCTTTGTTGTGTTGCCGTGGCTTGCTCGCTCTTGTCCTCTACCGTTTTGTAAGAACCGAGAGTTACTTGAAGTTTCAGGTCTTTATAATCAATCATGTGTTTCTTGTTTCACGAACTTGTCGAAATGTTGTATCTTCTGAATCATGACAGTGACAAGCCAGCCGACACATGTAACCTAAATAGAAGCCACGCCTCGTTAGTCTTCAATAAGAAAAGTCTTTGATCTCTATATTCTCAACTCTGTAATATGAAAATTCTTTGCTTGGTTGCTGATTTACTCAATCTCTCTCTCTTTCTTTCACCTTTCCAAGAATCATGAGGAGAGAAGTGAGAGAGAAGAGGATCAAGAGCAACGGGATTTGGTTAAACGTGGCCGAGAAAGGAGGCAACAGAGGGCCTTTGGTTCTGCTACTCCATGGCTTCCCTGAGACATGGTTCTCTTGGCGTCACCAGATTGACTTCCTGTCCAGCCACGGCTACCATGTAGTGGCTCCAGATCTCAGAGGCTACGCTGACTCCGATTCTCCTCCAAACCACGAGTCTTACACGTTGAGCCACCTTGTTGCTGACGTCATCGGTTTGCTCGACCACTACGGCACTGCACAGGTGAAATTGATATCTCATCTTCTCTAGTTAGTATTTGATCATTGATATCATAAGGTTCTTATCAAAATCATGTTGGTCAAGTCTCAAGTTGTGAACTATTAGTAGATCATGCGTTGGTCTTATAAGATAATGTTTTCTGTTATATGTTTAGCGGTATCCTTTCTATCAAGTATCCTGTTTAGTTGAAATACTCAAACCAATAACTCAATAGTAACCCACTATTATAGGTTTCTTGATAAAAAAACGTTCTACTTTGATTTTAAGAAAACAAATGTATAGGCTTTTGTGGCAGGACATAACTGGGGAGCAACTATAGGTTGGTCTCTGTGCTTGTTTAGACCAGACCGAGTCAAAGGTTTCATAAGCCTCTCTGTTTCCATATTTTCCAAGACGTCCTAATCTCAAACCTTTGGAGATGGGTTATACATCTCCCAGTTTCAGGTAAATCTCGAAATCACATTAACCTATTATCATAGTACCACTCACAAGAAACCTGGAAGAGCCGAAGCTGCATTTGCAAAACAAGATATCTTGACGGTTATGAAGAAGTTCTTCCTCACAACAAGAAACTGATTACTTGGTGGCTCCTCCTGGCACAGAGATCATCGATGATCTTGAGATACCATGGACTCTTCCGGACTGGATGTCCGAAGAGGAGCTTCAGGTGTATGCAGAAAAGTTTCAAAGATCTGGATTCTCAGGCCCTTTTAAACTACTACCGAGCCATGGATCTGTGAGTTTAACCTCTTTCTTTGAATTTTTTATGTTTCTAAGAAAATTGAAGTGAGCATTTTAGGAATTGGGAGATACTGGCACCGTGGCAAGACTCTAAAAATAGTTATTCCAGGAAAGTTTATTTTTGGAGACAAAGATATTGGAAAAGGAGAACATGGAAAGACGCAGTATGTGAAAGGAGAGATGTTCAAGAGTCTTGTACTGGATCTTGAGATTACTGTTATTGAAGATGGTCACCATTTTATCCAACAGGAGAAATCTAAACAAGTTTGCTCTCTTTCTTTAACAAGTTAGGGCACGTAACAGAGTAAAGTTCTGATGTTTCATGGTATTACAGTTCCGTGATGTATAAGTAGATGTACTAATGTGTATCGGAGAAATAAAAC
Organism: Moricandia moricandioides; assembly: GCA_905132885.1. Classification (NCBI taxonomy): domain Eukaryota; kingdom Viridiplantae; phylum Streptophyta; class Magnoliopsida; order Brassicales; family Brassicaceae; genus Moricandia; species Moricandia moricandioides. The sequence goes on from CAJHQQ010000796.1 coordinate 11,674, forward strand.
CCTAGTGTACGATCGAAATAATCATGGTTTTATTATGTTTATTTTTGTTCAAAAATAAAAAGAAGTAGGAAGACAAATTGGATCGGTGCATCAAAATGTCCTGAAAAATATCAGGAACTTCAGGGCTTGATCGGATAAATACTCATAAATTTTCTAAAATTAAGATATATAAAGTGTTCTATGTATTTTGCCTTTTCTGTAGGAAAAAGATAAAAATCTGGAATTTTAGAAAATATTTCTGAAACATGTTTGAAAGAGATTTATGTTTTAGAGCACTGCTAACTCTACCTCATTTCCACTCAAAATAGAGTACAAAAAAATATTCTTCAATCTTATTTTATTTTTTCATTTCATAATGAAGTAAAAATAAAATTACTCCAAAAATAAAAGGAGCTATGACTTTAATCATTATATATAATAATCTATTATGGAAAAGAATTGCAGTCAAACTCAATTTCATTATGGATCGTCATTTTGGAATAGAATTTAAAGTAATATATTATAGATGCGCTTAAGCATAATTTTGTTTGTGGAAAACACTTCTAAAACACCTGCTAATTAAGCTCTAAAATAATATAAAAATGTTCAATCAGAAACTTAATTACTAGAAAATCACCTATCAAGTCATAGGAACTCTTAAATAAGCCCCCATCCGTTAACAGGTTGGATCCATAAATTTGAGAACGATTTTGCAACTGATGAAGTTATATGCCAAACCCTGACTTGTTCAAAATAGCCAAATTCCAAACTCATCAGCAAACTCACTCGCGATAAAATTCCATTTTTTGGGTAATCATCAATATATTTATGTTACAACAAACACCAAACTCATTAGAGTAAAAGACTAACAAAAGAAAACAAACTCTACATAAAACAAATAACATTAATAAATCACATAATTAAATATGAAACACACAAAGTAGTATAACTAGATCAAACACCAAACTCAGTAGTTGTTAACATAAAAACACATGCACTCCAAGCTTATCAATTAAAACATATCCAAAAGAAATCAACCTCTACACAAATCAAGAAACGTTAATCAAACCCATATGAATTTAATTATCCAATAATGTAAAACTTAATTAGACGTTTTAATGGTTAACTCTCCGGCAGATCCTCCGGATCTCACCCTTTTTCCCCGTCAAGGGCGAGATGTTTCCCATCTTCACCATTGACTTTGCGTACTGCTTAAAGAACACTGCCTCATTCTTTGCGTAAAGCTTGACCAGCTTCCTGGTGTCTCGACTCTTTGTGTACAAAATCTCATCAGAGCTCAAGAGTCCTTTATACTTCATCAGATTCTTGAAGTAGTGGTTGTCAAACTTATTGGGCGTCACATAGTCGAGAGAAAAAAGGTTCTGGTCGTTACCGGAGATTGGACATGCATGCTGCAAGACAGAGGCGTAGTTTTGATTCATAGTCCGGTCGAGATCGCTGTTTCCAGAATGGTTGTATAGCCTTTTTTTGAAGCTCTTGCACCTCGAATTTCCTATCGTATGACCTCCTACATTCAAAACATGGCTGTTAATTCTAAATTTGTCAGAAACTTATATATGAGAGGTTATGTTGAAAAACAGAAAATATACCATACTGTGTGCCACAATAAAAAAAAACTGAATATATATATATATATATATAGTTATTTTCAAATTAACAAAATGTGTTAACACTAAACCTCAACAACTAAAACTAAGATCACCATTAACCCAAAACCCCATTTGAGGTTTTTATTTTTTTTATTTTTTGTTTAATTTAAAAAAAACTAAAAAACAAACTAATCGCTGCCCGCCACGTTTGCCCGCCACGTATCAGTGAGGCCCGCAAACAGTGAAAGAACCAATGCAAGAACAACTCTTATTTAGGAGGTTTAAGTAACTCTTTTGGGGGTGTTAGTGCACCCCCTCTCTCTCCTAGCCACCCACTAAGCACCCCCATTAATCACCCATTAATCATGCTCTAAGCTTTGTACGTATCCCAATTCCTAAAATTACCCAAAAAACTAAATCATAGACTACAAAACAATGGGTCATCTTCTAAATATCAGCATGAGTTCTTTAACTTTATATTTAAGCATTTACCCAAAAAGCCACAAGTTGATTGAATCATGTGTATTTTTTTTTTTGCTTAAACCGATAACTTCATAATGTTAGAAATTTCTCTCATTAGCTTCGTCTTTAGTATATTACCTACGAGAGCAACAAGGTCGGTGAGATCGAGTCCTTGGTTTTTAAACATGGTTACAATTGTTTTAAACTTGGAGCTGGCACCAGGAATGTTCTTGTTAGAAGCAATCAAGCTTGCTTCTATTGCGTCTCTTCTTCCTAGATATACTTTCCAAGTCGGTCCACCAGTCTGTATATGATGTAATTGGTTAACGAGTGTTCGTAACATTTTAATACGATAATTGACTTACAATAACAGTAGTGTCTCTGGCAACGAGAGCCAAAATATCAGCGCAAGAAACTGTTTGCGGACATTCTTTTTCCAAGGAAGACTTTATTTTGTCGATCACTTCAAACCCTCGAGCAGAGTCTACGTTTGAGTCTGATCGTTTCTCGCTTTGCATGGTTCCACTATTGTCCAATAATAAGGAACCGTCACATCCCTACACCACGCAAAAAAAAAAAAAGGTAAGACACATAAATATTTATCCATAAAAAAAATAAGTTTTAGAAAAGAAACTAGATTTTGTCAAACATTGACAAAGCAGTCATGGAAATGAAGCCTAAGCAATGAGGCTGCCATGCGAGGGTCTTTGGAGTATGCTTTGGCGACGAAAGATTGGACAATGGCTTGTGCTTTGGGGCACGAGTTGTCGTAAAAGTTAGGGGAGAGAGAAGCGGTGCTCGTGCATCCGTTGGTTTGAGAAAGATGAAATAAGGCAACGAGGAAGATTTGAGAGAGAACAGTGCACATCCTTGGCTTTGCCATTTGTTTCTTTATTTACTTGCGAGTTTTCTTGGTGATTATTGTGGGGTTGATGAATGCATGGTTTCATTTAATTTATAGATGATGACTTGAGGTTTTACCTTAGGCCATGTTTAACCCTAAGAACTCATAAGAGGTTCTTATTTTACTTTTTTCTTTTTTCTAAAAAAAGAAATTAAAAAAGAACTAATCGTGGGTCGTCACGTGTCAGTAGGACCCGTGAACAGTACAAGAACCTCTTAAAAACGTATCTTAATTAAGAGTTTTAGGAGGTGATTCTTAATGGTTTTAGTGGGCTCCACCCGATAAGAACCCCCTTAAGAACCCCCCATAATCTTGCTCTTACACTTTCTAGACAGTTAGAGCATCTTTATCCCAGTTTCTTAAATGAGTTTCTTGCACTGTTTGCGGGCCCCACTGACACGTGGGGACCGTGAACAGTGCAAGAACCATCTCCTAAAATCCCTAAATAAGAACCTGTTTTTGATGGTTTCTTACACTGTTCGCGGGCCCTACTGACACATGGCGACCTGCGATTGGTTTCTTTTATTTTTTTATTTTTTTTTTTTTAAAAAAAATTAGTAAAAAAAAAAAAAAATTAAGAACCCCATTTGGGGTTCTTAGGAATAATGATGCTCTTAGATGGGTACATTAAATGCCATATGCATGGTTTCATCTGACGCCAAAGTCCTAAATCTCTAAATAACATTTTCTGTACATCTACTTAAAAATTTTCATGTCATTAATTAACTGTATACAGAACTTTTAAGTAGTGCTCAAAAGCGTCATCAGTGTTAACTGTGTTATATGTATGGATTGGTGGATGGTCTTTAGGGTGAAAAGGTAAATACTAATAACGACTGCTCGTTCCTTAGGTGTTAGATATGTTGGTATAAATGGCCTTTTCTTGGTATAAATGGTTGGTTAAGCATTATATTGATTACGATATACGTCAATATCTATTTGTTAATCAAAATGGCAAGATGCCATCGTACTCGGGAAGCGACCCGTGCGTTAAAAGTCTTATTCTCCATTCACTTAAAACAATTTGAAAGCAAAAGTCATAAATGTAGATTTATAACAGTTCCACTGTGGCTCTGTTAATTGCATTACATCACATGCAACCACCATACGCGTTACATACAAACACGTCTACAAAACCACGTCATTATGCATATTATATATTATATATTTTATGACTGAAAAAGACACGTCGTTATATTATTACATATTACATATATAATACTTTTGGTACTTGGAAGAAAGTTTAATGATGAGCGCCGGGAAGCTTGTCTTTGATCTTCTCCATGATGCCTTTCTTCTCGTGGTGAACGGGGACAGTGCCGGTGGCATCATAAACGGGTATGGTGCCCGTCGCTGAAGAAGTCTGGTGTGACCCATGATGACCTGGCAGCTTCTCCTTTATCTTCGCCGTTATTCCCTTCTTCTTCCTCCTTCCACCTAGTCCATCGTCCTCCTGCATGCATGCACGCACGTGTTAGAATTTAAACTATCCTCATCAAAAGTTGCAAGCCCATTGTGCAGGCTTCGCAAGTTTTATATGTAAATTTAAAAATTAGTGATATATACTTCAAAACGCCAACCATAAATTAAATTAAGCATGTAACTGATGGCCACTAAAAGAAGAAAAAAGAATGAAATGAAAAGAAAAATAACAGGAATGAGAAAATATTTATGGTTAACTATTATTCCTTTTCAAATTTGATAAATAATATTTTTTACAGTATAATTTTGTAAAAAAAAAAAGAATGAGAATGAACCATATGTAAATAATATTTCTCATAAATGGTGTAAATTTAGTGAATTAAAAATATTGCCGTAAAAAATCATGAATGAAAACAAAATCATTAGGGCATCCACATCAATGAACCCTCTTGGAGTTCATCTTTTATTTTTTTATTATTAAATTTTTTTTGTTTTTTTTTTGTTTTTAAAAAAAAAAAAGATAAACCAATCGCGGGCCGCCACGTGTCGTGGGCCCGCGGAACAGTGATGATACGGGTTCACCAGAGTGAACCCTAAAGCCACGGGTTCATCACTGTTCATCTAAAAAACTGTGTGAACCTCCCTTACGAACCCTCAATGTGCATGCTCTTACAACAAAAATATTGCCGTAAAAAAACCAACAAAGTATTTTTCTAATAACGACGGGTATTGGAAGACATGATCATTAGGAGGGATTGTTTATATATGAGTATATGAGATCCCTAATTTACTACATGGTTTATAGTTTGCACATCTAACTAACATGTTCCATTGTTCCTACGAGTCATAGGCTATGACTTGAAGTTAAAATAAATGAAACAACTGACATTGTTTACGATACTAAACTAACTAATCATGTTAGTGAAATAGTAAAAAGTTGCTTTGAAAAAGTAAAAAGTTGCTTTGAAATATTGCGTAACAAATTAAGTTGTATAGAAATATTAGTGTACGATAGCTAGATCAATGCTTTGGTTCATTTTCTATGTTGAATCTTTAAATTTGCTACATTTTAGATTATTAAATATTAAAAAATTTTAAAATAGCTTGAAAAATACCGCTTTTAGCTTTTAAAAATGTGTCACCTAAATCTTAACTGTAAATTAAAAATTCTACATTTTGAACTCTAAATCTAAACTCAAAATCTTGAACTCTAATCTAAATTCAAACTGTAAACGCTAAATTAAATTCAAACTGTAAACGCTAAATTCAAAACCCTAGATCCTAAACCTTATTAGATTCTAAATCCAAAACCTCGTTCCTATAACTTAATGGTTTGAGTTTAGAGTTTATGGTTTGGGTCTAGAAATTATAATTAAGGTTTTGGGTATAAAATTTAAGTATAAGATTTGAGTTTAGATTTATGATATAGAATTTATATTTAGGGTTTTAATAGTGGTGTTGCTAAAGTTAGTGTTATTATTTTTTTGCTATCTTGTATATTTTTTAAAAATTAATATTTTTATTTAATAATTTATGTGGCAGCGGTGAATTTAAAGTTTCACAGTATGGTGAAACTAAGTATTGTTCGAAAGAGAATCAAAGTACTCATACCGAGCTAGAGCTAGAGCTACTTCCAGAGCGGTGAAGCATTCCACTCAAACCACCACCAGCTTCTTTGTGATGACCAGCCATGACCGGAGCTCCTCCATACGCCCCGGTGCCAATTGGGACTGGATTCCCGTACTGGTCAAGCTGCTGGTGAGTCTGCTGCGCTCCGGACTGGTTTTGGTACGACTCCATTAATTCTTCCTCTCCTCTCTTCTGACTTGTTTTGGTTTTTGATTCTTGATTATCTATATCTTTATTCTCGATGATGATTCATAAGCTCATCAATGATGCTTTTTATAAAACCGGCTTGGGATAGGACATACATGAAAATAGTTCAGTGTTAGATTACGAGAGACACACGTGGCGTTCACCTAGGACGATGTATGCCACGTATCAGTACAAAAATCCACAGGACAACAAATCCACATCTCATTTAAGTTTTAAATGGATACCGTAATAACTTATATGGGCCTTCCGATAAGCACATGGGCTCAGAAGCCCTAATACAACGAAAACGCTGTCGTTTCGCTGTGTTTGTTCATCTTTTGATTTTGGGATTATTAATCTCCTTTTCCGCTCCAGATTTGAAATTGAAGGCTAATAAGGTTGTAAAGATGGATCCAGATGCAGTCAAGTCGACTCTCTCGAATCTGGCTTTCGGAAATGTATTGGCTGCAGCTGCTAGAGATTATAAGAAGGTTTAAATAGTTCTCTATTTTATTCGTTTTAAAAAAAATTAACCCATCAATTGTGATCCCTTTTTCTCAAGTTTCTGTACGATTAGATCTTCATTTTCGTATGTTTTTAGCATATGTTCTTGGTGTCTTTCTTTCTTTATGCACATTAGCTTCAGACAAGTAGTTTATGTCTGAAAAAAATAATGGTTGGAAATGAGTTTTGTTATAAGGATTTGTATGTTTGTGGTGATTGTTGTTGTTGCAGGAAGTTCTTGCCAATGAGAAGGCGCAATCATCAAATCATGTCAATGAGGAGGTTGATCTTGATGAACTTATGGATGTAAGTGCAGTGTTTTTTTTTAACTGGATTCTTTATCAAATATTGTTATGTTGAGATTTTTGAAGGTTATGTCTCTAACGGTAGACTCATGTTCTGTAGGATCCTGAGCTAGAAAAATTGCACGCTGATAGGATTGCAGCACTCAAGGTGATAACTTTTTGCCTAATTAGTTATGGGTTTTGTTTGATATTATTGGTATGAACTAAACCTCTTCTGCACAGAGAGAAGTTGAGAAGAGAGAAGCGTTTAAAAGACAAGGACATGGTGAATATCGAGAGGTACATGAGGGTGATTTCTTGGGTGAAGTCACCAGGAGTGAGAAAGTGATTTGTCATTTTTACCACAAGGAGTTTTACCGCTGCAAGTAAGATCTTCCTTCAGCTTTTTTTTTTTTTAAACTCTGATATGTTAGCTGATCCTAAAACTGTCCACCGCACCGATATATTAGGATTATGGACAAGCATCTGAAGACTCTTGCGCCTAGACATGTGGACACTAAGTTCATTAAAGTTGACGCAGAGGTCAGTGAACCACTTGATTAAAGAAGAGATATAGCTTTTCAGCAACCATATGTTTTGTGAATCTAATGCTTAGTTGACATGAATGCAGAATGCTCCCTTCTTTGTCTCAAAGCTAGCAATAAAGACCTTGCCTTGTGTTTTGCTTTTCAGGTTTCATCTCTTTCGTTTCATTTACATTCATGGTTTGTAGCTAGGTTTTATACTGATAGAGTAGGGGTTTTTTATCACTCTCAGCAAGGGAATTGCGATAGATAGGCTAGTTGGGTTCCAGGATCTGGGTACAAAGGACGATTTCACCACTACTAAACTGGAGAACGTTCTGATTAAAAAAGGTATGGAGGACCTCACATCCACCTTCTTCAGTAATTACATAGAGTATTGTCTTCTAAAATGTGCAAATCATTAAACAGGAATGCTCAGCAAGAAGAAGAAAGAGGAAGATGATGAAGATGCCGAGTACCAAGAGAGCATAAGGCGTTCGGTTAGGTCTTCAGAGAATCTGGACTCTGACTCTGATTGATCAAGCAAGCTCTCATCACAGCTTTGCATTAATCTTTGTCTCTGTTTTGCCTTTTGCTCTTTTCTTATATGCTATTAGAAAATGAAAGTTCGATATAATATCCAAACGGTCGAATGCTACATGACATTGTATGATGCTATATGTTATACACTAATTTTATTGTTGCTATTACATAAACATTGAACGGTTTGCTTAAAAACGTGCCATCTTCAGGTCATGTGTGTTGGTGCTTTCGTCCACACTCCTCCTCTAAAGCCGACATCATCGATAGGGAAAGTCTCTAGCTCCGGACACCAGTTTGCGTGCACTGTCCTAAGGTACGGCATTGACAGTTGAAGCTCTTCCCAATCCATATCTAGTTCCGACAAGGAATGAAACATCAAAGCTTCGATTCTCCAGTGAGTGTTAGTCTCAGTTTTCCAGAATCTTTGATGCATTTTTGCCAAATTACCTGAGCATATTGACATGTACCTCAACATCGGAAGCGTGTTGGGACTCAACCACGAGGGGCTCAACTTTCCAGGATAGAACTCTAGAGAAAGCTCATGGAGCTGGTGTGGAGGGGTGAGAGCATCTATTTTGGTTATGAGATCATCACCGTAGCTATCATAGCAGTTGATGGAGACTAACATAAGCTTGGATAAGTTTATCAAAGAGTCAAGCTCATCGTCTTTGATCTGGTCACCACGAGTCAGAGAAAGACCAAGTTTCCTAAGGTTTGTGAGGTTTCTGACTTCACTGAGCTTGCATCCATTGTTTGACATGGACGGCTTGAATCCCAACAGCACTTCGAGGTTCCCGAGACTTCCTATTCCCTTGGGGAAGTACTCAAGTGATCCACAGTTTGTCATGTCAAGTACAAGGAGTTTCTTGAACAAGACAATGCAAGGTTGAAGTTGTTTCAGATTCTGACAGTAGCTCGCGTCAAGAATCTGAAGATTCTGGAGTTCTTCCATGGAACGAGGAAGCTGGATCAATGGATGTGTGTTGCTCATACTAAGACACGCCAAGTGCTTGAGGCTCGCAATCTCATCCAAAATATCAGACAGAGGAGCATCAAATATGGACTTAGAGATGTCGAGAACTCGAAGGTACTTGCAGTCAGTGAACTTCTTAGCTAAGTCTGAGTTAAGCTTGTTCACTTCACCTGTCTTGGTTGTTGACACTAGGCCTCTTAGTCTATGGTTAACTCTGATCTGCTTCTCCTCAAAGTTTCCACTAATCCCAAGGTGACGACAGTTGAGACCTTCAGGGTTAGAGAAGGAATCATTCTTTGCTATATCAATAACCAGATCACGAACCATGTCATGAATCTTGCAAGTGAGGATGGTTCCACTATATGTTCTGTCAACAACTTCTACTAGACACCTGTTGGTGAGTCCTGAAAAGCAGTCTTCTCCTGACTCAGTTGCAGATCTTCCGTTTCTCAACATGACAAACCCTTCTCCGATCCATCCATGGACTAGTTGCTGTTTAGGTATGACACAGTCTTCTGGATAGAGTGAGAGCGTTAGAAAACATGACTTAAGGTGAGAAGGGAGTTCATCATAGCTCAACTGCAGAGAAGACATCACATTGTCGGTTTCAGAAGTGTTTCCTCTAAGTTCTGCCTGAAAATACTCTGAGATTCGTTTCCACTCATGATAGACATGGTCTTTGCAGAGAAGTAGCCCACCAACTGCTTTGATCGTCAAAGGCAAGCCTTTACACTTCGTCACAATCTCCTTCCCAACATCCTCTAGCTCAGGACGCTCACACACACCGTTGTTTGCTGCAAACGCCACTTTACAAAACAGCAACCAGCTGTTATCAGCACTCAGAAGCTCTGGACGGTGAGTCTTGTCTCTCGCCTGAACTTTAACAGCGACAGATTCTGATCTTGTAGTTACAATAACGCTGCCACCTTGTCCTCTAGGCAATCCTTCACCGATCTTGTCCCACCAACTCAAGTTCTTGTCCCATACATCATCCATCACAATCAAGTACCTTTTCCCCAAAAGATACTGATGTATCTTCCTCAGCAATGTTCCAAGATCATCTCCAACACTAGCATCACCCAAGTTCCTCAATATACTTCTCATGATCTGTTCTTCAGTAAAGGTTTGGGACACAGAGACCCATATCCTTCTTTCGAAACAGTTCTCTATCTCTTTGTCATTGAACACTTCTTGAGCTATAGTAGTCTTACCTAACCCTCCCATTCCTACAAAGGCCATCATCAGTAACTCGCTCTCGTTTGACTTAAAGAGCCACTCTTTGATCTTTCTTTTGTCTCGTTCCAGACCAACCACTTGAGTATGGTCATACACAGGAGAGCTCCAACGATCAGTTTCATAGTCTCTCCCAACATTACTCGGCGTCCTGAACTTGAAATAAGGCTCGACTTTTGTCTTTATGGATGATATCTTCTCGTTGATCTCTTTGAGTCGTTTGCTTTTCTTGTACTGCAGTGAAACTCTAGCGGGATAGAGCCGTGAAAGCCACGCGTTTGAAGGTCTTTGCTCGTTGTTGTTGTCGTCTTCGGCTTCGTTACCGTCAGCGAGCTGACAGTCCACGAGTATGTCCTCAGCTTCGTAAACCAGTTCTCGCAAGTCTGACACGAGTCTGCGCAAGACGTCGTGTGTCCTCTTCTTCCTCTCTGCGTCTTTGAGAAAAGACTGCATATACTGCAATTCATGTTGCAAATCTTTCAGCTGTTTGTTGTATTCCGACACAACTCGGCCTTTTTCTTCGAGGATGTTCCAAGCTTTCTCAAGACACACTGTCACCACAGCGTCCACCATCTCTACAGAAACTGAAGAAAGATTATAAGTAATAATCTCAATCAAACGGGATTTAAACCAAGACAAGACTAATCGAGTATGTTCTCAAAGAAACATGTAGAATCCTAGAACATCGAGATGGAAAGTAACAAATCTTTATGGTAATAGGAGACTTACAAGGGAGGGAGTGTGAGCAGACAAGGATCTGAAGCTCGACTTTTCAACTTTGTTTCAAGAATGAGCGTTCAATAAAAGGACTTTACCGAAATGGAAGTCAACGGTCAACTATACTCGTTTTTTTGTTTACTTGCTACCGACTGCGAACTTGTTTCAGTCGGAACATCTTATCATTAAACTGGAATGGGCCCGGTTACGTAGGATCCGTTGATAACTTCAACATTTATAAATTCTAACTTAATATATTACCATAAGTTTGGATTTATAGAAACTTTCTGGCAAACAAAAGAACAGGATTTTAGTAAACAATGTAATAGATTGTCTCATATCATATGTTTTTGTTTCCCTTAAATCTCAAAAACTTTGGAGAGGTATATTCAATTATTCATCATTTTAGCTAGTAAAATTAAAATAATAATTCAAATACCTCAACATGAAGAGAAAGTTTTCTTCAAAGCTATTTAACTATTATCGCCTATCTTTCATCATTTTCAGTTTTCTTGGCTCTTAAGAAGACGATCAACCCTTGGAGTATCTGATCCACAGAGTCATTCCTCATCAGCTGTTCAGCTATCTCTGCTGGTGTGACTTTTATTTCCTGGATAAGTTCCTCAATCACCTCGAAAAGCATATGATCTTCAACCTCAAGATAGTTTGAAGCCAAAACCTTAAAAGCAGCTGGTGTGCAATACGACATGTGAATGTGCACGTCCATACGTCCTGGCCTCAACAATGCTGGATCCAATCTTTCTTTGTAGTTAGTCGTGAACACTATAATCCGCTCGTTACCACAACTTGACCATAGCCCGTCCACAAAATTCAATAGACCAGAGAGTGTGACCTGAAAAAACACCATGTATGAGCTTAAGCCATAATAAAACTAAGACACACACACACACATGTGGTTACAGTGCCGCCTAGACAGATAATCAGTTATTCTAAAAAATCAGTGCTACCTAGACGCTAATCCGCCTATTACCACCTAGCGGTTTCTTGAATATTGATAAATACGCATTACCGGTTTATCCATAAGATCATTAGGCTCATCAGTAGTCCGGTCTTTAAACTCAATGGAACAATCAATATCTTCAACAACCAAAACCGAACGGTTTGCAGTAGACATGAGTAACATACGTAGCTCAGCATTGCTCTTAACCGATGTCAAGTCTAAGTCATAGATATCAAAGTTAAGATGATTGGCTATGGCTGCAATCAAGCTTGACTTCCCTGTACCAGGTGGACCATACAACAAGTACCCTCTCTTCCAAGCTTTCCCTACTCTCCCATAAAAGCTTTTACGCTTCACAAAACAATCAAGATCCTCTACCAAGTTCTTCTTCACCTCCGGATCCATGGCAAGAGTTTGAAACGTGGAAGGATGGTCGAGAGTCACAGAGGTCCACTCGGAGTAGGAACTGAGAGTAAAGATCTTAAGCGTTTTAGTCTTTTGCTTCATCAAAGCAGCTTGTTGAACAAGAAACGGTAAGTAAGATTCAAGAACCATCTTCTTGAACTTCTTGTTGAACCTGAGCTCGTAAGAACGCACCTCTGACTTCAAAGTAGAGTTCAGATCTCGAGGGTTACGAAAGTCCTTCTTCTTCACGGGACGGCACACGAGGACCCAGCTTAGCTTCACGCCGTCGAAAGTGTCCACAACTTCCTCGTCGCGTTCAACGGTGACGCTGAAGTTGCTCTGTTTCTCAAGTTTGTTGACTTTGATTCTTCTAGTGGAGTTAGATATCTTGGAGGCTAAGTAAGCCTCTGCGGCTTCGAACACTTGGTTGTTTTCAAAGCCTATAAACTCTTCGATCACTATTGTCATTTGAGAACTGTAGTAGCTGAAATATTTGCGGATGGTACAAGAGATGAAGTCATGAACCTCGCTTGGCATGTAATCTTGGACTAGTGTTCGAGCTAGCATTGCGGCTGCAGCCACCGATGCAACCGTTGTGAGAGCTGTTTTGGCGGTGGCTACGTGAGATGAATCAGAGGAACTCATCTCCTTCAATCTTGTTAAAAGTAAAGATTAAAGAAACGTGAGTCGGTTCAGAAACAAGTAACTAATACAGACAAAAAGAAATATTGTGTAACATGGATACATGTAAACAAGAGTACTGTATATGTTACTAGGTTACGTGCGGTAGGGATAAATCTGATTAGGTTGATCGAACGGTGCTAAGATTTCTATGATGAGTATACAAATTGAATTTTTAATGATTAAAAAGAAAAAAAAAGGATTAGTGAGACTTTAAGGAGATACTTTGATGAAGAGCTTCTTGTCTTTGTCTGGTGGTCGAGGGTGGAAAGATGAAAGGGTTTCTTGTGCGATCACTAAACCTTTCCCGAAACTTCTGATCCTCGTAAGATTTTAGAGGTGATTAGGGATGAAGAGAATTTTGGATTTTTTTTTTAATTTGGAGATGGATCACTAAACGAACGGTGTATAGTGGGTCATGATACGGCCCATTTAATATGTTAAAAATACTCGATAGCCTGCCCCAGAGAGTCTTGGTCGCTGCAAAAGTGCAATAGAATTGGGTTGGGAAATTTAACAGGAAACCGACTCCAACCGAATCCGACCCAAAATAAATCGGTTCGGATCGGTTTTGGATAAATAAATGAATACCTATTGAACTCGGATCAGTTCTGGTTTTTAAGTCTCAAACCCGGGTTGGTCAAAGGAAAATATAGCCACTTTTACCACTAAACCACTTATATTTCGTTATAACTATTTTCAAGTTATAAATATATATATACGATTTGTGTTCAATTTTTTTCAAAAATAATAAAAAAAAAACAAAATTAGAAATATAAAAATAAAATATAATTTTGAATTAATATTTTTATATATGAACTGATCCAGAACCCGTCAGAATCGGTTATAAATTGACCAAATATCGGTTGTAAGTTAACCAAATAATCATTAGATATAGTTTCTAAATATCCGATTTATCGGGAACCGAACGGGGATTCTATTTGCAACCGATTCCAGCCCTACAATAGACAAGTTAGGACATCAAAAATAAAAATTTGCCTACTATAATATATGCCTGTCTTACAATTTTTAAACAATGGAACTCCGTTAGTCTTGTGTTCCAAAAAAAAACAAAATAGTGGAACTCCAGTCAAGGGTTTATTAACTTTTGTTTTGTATCAAAGAATTTAGAGTTTAAATGCCAAAAATGTTTTATTATTATTTAACAAAATTAGTAAAATATCTTTTTGGAAAACTTTAATATAATATGATTTTCATAACTTCAAATAACAATAAAATTATCGATATTACATTTTTATAATTTAAAGAAACTCTCATCAACTCTTTTATTTTTCTCCAAAAGAAAATCAGATTAAAGGCATCTAGTGAAAATTCTAAAAAAAAAAGTCAATGAAGAGTAGTTACTCTTTACCTTATTGCGTAATTGCTGGATATTTTGGTGTTTATGTTGTGTATTTTTAACTTTATGAGTTTTCAATAATATCATCCAGTGAATCACGAAAAGAAGTGTTTCTTTTGTAAAGCTAAAAATTTAATGTGGAAATTGTAGACATTAAGTTCGATCGTTGACTCTGCAAGTCTCTCGAGTAACTTTATTGATATGTGAAAATTTATTTCTCCAGAGTGATCTATTTCTTTTGGTACTTTATTTAGTGAACAAATCAAATAGCTTATTATTATCATTTTTTTTTTTGCTTTGGATGGTCTGATCCACATGATGTGCTATGGATCTATTTTCTGAATGATGTGCTATCTGGATCCATATCTTGCTTATTAATTTGTAATGTTATATCATCCCAAAATACACAACAACAATGAACTCCTGTTAATTAATACTCTCCCAAATCTCACAAGTTAATATCACTCGCCTCCTCATGTTTGGCCTTATCTTGGTTATCGTTGATCTTCTTGGCTTTTAACAACTCAAGCAAACCCTCAATCATCTTATCAACGCGATCATTCCTCGCAGCCTGTTCATCCACCACTTCGTTTTTCTTAACCTCTGAATCTTTACCCTTGTTGTTCTTTTCCTTGTTCTCTAATTCTTGCTCTTCCTTTTTGGCTTTCTCTTCTTCGTTTTGGATCTTTTTGACTTTCAAGAACTCAATCAAACCTTCAAGAACTTTATCAACAGTGCCATTCTTCATGAGTTGTTCAGCCACCTCAGCAGGACTAACCTCTGTTGCTTCAACACCTTCCTCGATCTCACCAAAAAGCTTATGTTCTTTGATCTCTAAATAGTTAGAAGCAAGAGCTTTGAAAGTACTCGGTGTGCAGTACGACATGTGGATGTGCATATCCATGCGTCCTGGCCTCAACAACGCTGCATCTAGCTTTTCTTTGTAATTGGTTGTGAATATTATGATCCTTTCGTCGCCACAACTTGACCATAGACCATCTATGAAATTTAATAGTCCAGACAGTGTCACCTTTTTGTAACGTGGGTCATTACTTTCTTCTGACTCGCGTGGAGGTTCATCAGCTGACCTATCTTTCAACTCGATAGAACAGTCTATATCTTCCACAACAAGAATAGAGCGGTTAGCAGTAGCAATCAGCAATCTCCGTAGCTCAGTGTTGTTGCTAACCGCGGTCAACTCTAGGTCATAAACATCAAAGTTGAGATGATTAGCCATGGCTGCGATCAAGCTTGACTTCCCTGTACCTGGTGGCCCGTACAGCAAGTAACCTCTCTTCCAAGCTTTACCAACCCTTTTATAAAAGTCCCTTCGCTGCACAAACTGGTCTAGGTCTTCCATCACATTCTTCTTGACATCTGAGTCCATTGCTATGGTCTTGAAGGTGGAAGGGTGGTCTAGAATCACAGAGGTCCATGCCTCTGAGTAAGTCCCATACATGCTATCTGGGTCAAGAGTAAAGATCTTGAGTGTTTTCTTTTCTTGCTTCACCAACGCAGCGCTTTTGACCATGAATGGTAAGTAAGACTCAAGAGCCATGTCCTTGAACTTCTTGTGGAAGCTCAGCTCGAATGATCTGACTTCAGATTTGAGTGTGGAGTTTAGATCTCGTGGGTTGTGGAAGTTCTTGGACTCAACATGGCGGCAATGGAGAACCCACCGGAACTTGACGCCGTTGAAGGTATCCACAACTTCCTCGTCACGTTCCACGGTGACGTTGTAGTTGTTTTCTTTCTCGTGTTTACTCACTTTGATTCTTTTGTTAGAAGGAGAGATCTTGGTGGATAGATAGGCCTCCGCGGCTTCGTAGACTTCGTTGTGGACAAACCCTTCAAACTCTTCAATGACTATTGTCATTTGAGATGAGAAGTAGCCAAAGATGATGCGGAAGCCATGGGAGATGTATTGGTGCACCTCGTCAGGCAAGTAGTCTTGGACTAGTGATTTAGCTAGCATTGCGGTTGCAGCCACCGATGCGGCGGTTGTGAGAACCGTCTTAGCCGTGGCTAGACGGGTTTCCGCGGAAGAAGAATCAGAGGAGCTCATTGTTTTCTTTGAGGTGTGTTTGTTCTGAGTTGTCTTCAATCCAAAAACTCATCATTTATTGTAAGTGAGAACCGAAGACTAATAGAAGCAAGGAATAAGCAAGGGTCATTTCGTTGCAACAACGTCGAAATTTCTTTGTAATAAAATAGCGAAAAAGACAAAGAAAAGTTGTGTGTTTAGTGGGGGTCCCATGACTTGGTCATGAGGCTTTTCTGATTTGTCGACGTGAGAAAAGAACGTGCTTCAAATGAAAATTAGAAAAAAAATAGTAAACAAAGACTGACTTAACGTGTGGGTCAGTCTTCTTTCTCTTAAAGCCAAGGTAGTCGTAGAGAAAAGATAGCGACTTGTATATTATTATCACAATCAGTTCCACATCATGTACAAGAACAAAATGTTTGAATCAAATATAATTATTTGCTTTTGAAGATCTGGCTTGGTACTAGTTTGAATAAGCTATATATATATTTGCATTTCTTGTATAGAGAAGCAACAATTTCCGTTGTAGAAATACATATAGCAAACGATATCAAGTAGTTACAGTAAATTTTAACAATGAAATATTATAGATAGGTGACAGTGACACTTTAACTTATTTGTAAGAGAGAATTGACATATACGTTGAATCTGAAATTATAATGCATGAATTTGCTATTTTTTTTGTTTCAAAGAAAAAGCGAATTTGCTATTTTTTTCTCAACAAAATATTATTCTAATTTTAGGCAGATTTTGAACTTGTTAGAACTGAATCAACAAAAACTATAGCAGATAGCAGACTCTTAACACCACATACATACCAGCCATTGTATCCTTTCCCTTCAGAATATATTGGATTACAAAGTTGAGAAATAAACCCTTACATCATAGAAATGCATTTATATGTGTAATGGAAACTAACGATTTTATTGGTGTAGACACCAATTTCACCAAATAAAAAAGTTTATTGCAAACACCACCTCGGTAATACTAAGAGTCTGCATGAATTTGCTATTAAACCCAACAAAGTGTTATAGTTAATATATATTACAGAGATATTGATTTTTTTAATTCTTGATACTTTTTATTCAAGTGCAACCAATTCATTAATTTGCTTACAAGATAAAAGACATTGAATTTGAAATTAAATATAATTTTTCAATGTTTGATGATGTATATATAAATACACTACGTGATGGTATATGTTTTTGTCTACTTGATATTTTAACTAAACTTAATTAATAACGTTGACATCTAAACTATTTGAAGTACATTTAGTATTTAACCCTAACATTTCCTAAATAATTACCATTGAATGCCACTGATATTATCTATGCATCCAAACTACTAATTTTTAATAAGAAAAAAATAAATCTGGGCTAAGCCCATTAACAATCTTTGTCATTAGAATTGAAGAATGAATATATATTATTCAAAAATTTATAATAAAAACAAAATTATACATATATATAGCATTAAATTAGTTTAATTTTTATTCATATTCATATAAACTACCAACTATATTTGAACTATAAAAAAGATAATAATGTTAATAATTTTTTACTATAATCTGAACTTATTCATTTACAATAACAAAATCATGTAACTTTCCATAAAAATTTAATGACTAAAATACATACTAATATTTATTATAAATGGTAATATATACAAACAAATACAATGTATTATCATTTGTAAGATATATATCTAATAAGAATAACTAATGTAATTTATAAATTAAAAAAAATTAATCACCATATAATACATATATACAATTAGGTCTAGGACGGATCAAATATCTAAGGTATTTTAGGATATACGGATTCAGATATGCATTTGTCGGATTCGTAAAATTGTTATCCGGATTCGGATATTTGGGGTTAGAATATTCATACTAAAATCCAAATACACGCAGACATCCGAACCTGTTTTTTAATTTAAAATAAATTAAAAACTAACTATTAACCATCTATTTAGTCTATTTAAAATTATTATTTAAAAAGCTTAAGAATCATTAAAATTTAATAAAATTAAAATTTTAGTTATTTTATATAAAAATATATAATATACATAGATAACTATAATTAAATTTTAAATATTTAATATATGGATCTGAATATCCAGACTTAAAATTTTGCTATTCGAATTTATAATTGGATCAATCGAATCCGTAAAATTATTATCATGATCCATGAATATCTGTTTTTCGAAGAGGATAAGATCCCGAATCGGGTAACGGATGTTGAATATTAAGTTCAAGTCATATATACAATTATATCAAACAAATTGTTTAAAATATTAGACATTTACAAAAATAACACCCGCGCGGGCGCGCGGGTCAAAAACTAGTATGTATTAAAGACTCTTACATATTACATTTAAAATTATATTCATAAAATATTTGCATCAATGTCCATAAAAATTATGATATAAAATGTATAGCAACATCGTTGACAAAAAAAAAATCTATATTAAAATCTAGACTTCAAGAGTTCCAAAAAAAAATCTAGACTTCAATATACTAATATATATGTTACATTTATAATTCCTTAGTGTACTATCTAATCCATTAAACCAGAAGTACAAATAAGAAATAACTCTTGTTTTTACCTAATATTTACAAGAAATGTCACTGATACTATCCATGCATCCAAACATCTATACATTAATTCTTAACAAAAAATAAATAAATCTCGGCTAAGCCCATTAACAACATTTGTCATTAGAATTGAAGACTTCATAAAAAAATAGGGAAAATTGCATAAAAACCTTGAAAGTGGCACACACTCACACTTTAAACCTTGAACTTTTTTGACTATCACTTTAAACTTTCAAATTGGCATTTGTGTCACAAAAAACCTTCAACTTGGCTTACTTGTTCATCAAGTAAAAAATTGACATGTCCAACAGGTAAAAGTGATGATGTGTAGGTTTTTTTCGAAAAAATAATAATTATTTAATTAATAAAATAAATAAAAAATTAAATAAAAGTTTAGAAAAATTAATATAAAATCAGAAAATAAAATAAAATTCAGAAAATAAAATAAAATAAAATAAAATAAAATTTCAAAAATAAATGAGATTAAATTACTATACAGAAAATTAAATGAAAATTGAGAAATTAAAAGAAAATAAAAGAAAAAGCACAAAATTCAAAAAAAAATCCATTTTTTTAATTACAAGATTTTTTTTATATAGATTTATCATCGTTGACAATAACAATTTCAAAGATATTAGTAATGATGATGATGGTTTTTCACATAACCATTAACAATGACGTTTTGGACATATCTTTAACGATAATTTTCGACATCATCGTTAAAAATGATGGTAGATATGTCAATAACGATGTTTTCGATAGCCATCATTTAAAATAGTAGATATGTCAAGTTTTTTTTTAAATGATAGATAATGTCAAAGTTTTTAATGATGATGTAGGAAACTATCGTTAGAGATATGTCAATAACCAAACTATCTTTAGAGATATGTTAAAAACGTCACCGTTAATGGTTATGTGAGAAACCACCATCGTCATTAGTGATATGTTTTAAATTGTTATTGTCCCGATGATATGTTTGTTTTATTTTAAAAAAATTTGTAATTTAAAAGAGAATATTATTATTTTTATTTTTAATTTTGTATTTTTTCTTTAACTTTTGTTTATTTTTTTATATTTTATTTATTTTAATTTATTAATTTTTTTTTTTTTGAAATATTTTTTAATTTTAAATTTTCTGGTTTTTATTTTTGAATTTTATTTTTATTTTTTCATTTTCATTTTAATTTTTTAGGTTTTTCGATCTTTTTATTTATTTTTAATTAAATAATTATTATTTTTCAAAAATAACTGACACATCATCCCTTTTACCTGTTGAACATGTCAACTTTTTACTTGATGAACAAGTAAGCCAAGTTGAAGGTTTTTATGATACAAATGTCAATTTCAAGGTTTAAAGTGATAGTCAAAAAAGTTCAAGGTTTAAAGTGTCAGTGTGTGACACTTTCAAGGTTTTTTATGCGATTTTCCCTAAAAAAATGTATATATGTTTTCCAAATTTTTATAATAAAAACAGAATTATACATATATATATATATATAGCATTAAATTAGTTCTATTTTTTATTCATATTCATATAAGTTATCCAACTATATTTGAATTATAAAAACCATAATAATTTTAATAATTTTTGATTATAATCTGAACTTATTCATTTACAATAAAAAAATCATGTAACTTTTCATAACAATTTAATGACTAAAATACATACTAATTTTATTATAAATGGTTATATATATAAACAAATACAATGTATTATTCATTTGTACGATATATCTAATAAGAATCATTTATAAATTTAAAAATTTGAATCACCATATAATACATATACACAATTAGGTTTAGGACGGATCTAATATCCAAGGTATTTTAGAATATACGGATTCAGATATGCATTTTTCGGATTCTTAAAATTGTTATCCGGATCCGGATATTCGGGACTATGATATTGAAACTAAATCAGAATACACACGGATATCGAAACCTATTTTTTAATTAAAAATAAATAAAAACTAAATATTAACCATCTATTTAGTCTATTTAAAATTATTATTTAAAAAAACTTAAAAATCATTAAAATTAAATAAAACTAAAATTTTAGTTATTTTATATAAAAATATATATAATATACATAGATAACTATAATTAAATTTTTAATATTTAATATCCAGATCCGGATATCCAGACCTAAAATTTTACTATCTGAATTTGTACCTAAAATATTTAGTATCTATATTAATTAAACTGAAGTACCAATGGAGATTGTTTGGAAACATGTATAGCATTATTAAAAAGAAGTATGTTTGGAAACATGGATAACAATATTAAAACGTTTTAACCAAAATTGTATCTTATTTTGGCTTAATTCACATTTTAACGACCCACCCCGAATCATAATTATAATTTCATTTTTATTAAGATGGTGATTACTATGCTGTTTAGAAAAATGATTTGAGAAAATATATTGCATATTGTTTAAAAAAATCATTTCTTCTTTATTTTTGTAAAAACATAAGATTCACTTGCGTAATATAGATTTTGTCTATATAAAATCGTTAAAATTTATTGAATATTATCATTTACTAAAAAATAAACATTCAATATAATAAATATATTATGAGAAATATATGATATATCTACCAATTATATACACGTAATTAAATGATCACATTTACATTTTACAACATGATTTGTATATATATAATAATATGCAATTCATTATATGGTGAAACATATAATATAGAACAGTTAAAACGAAAAAAAAATATAAATTTATATTAAAAAAATTAAAACCCACGAAACAATTAAATTACATAATGATAACACATCTAAAATATATAATGTCATATGAAAATTATATATATATATTATATTTATAAATCAACATTCGCACGGCCGCACGGATCAAACTCAAGCTCTGATATTGCTTTAAATGTTAAGCATGTATCAGATTAGAGAACGTTATTGGAAAAAAATGGTCAAACTAATGACCCTTTGGTTTAGTTGGAACATGTAAGGAACCGAGGATAGGGAAACTAAAATGCCAGAGGAACTCTTTGGTTTGTTTGCCTTTCTTCAGAGTTTTATTTTACTCAAAACCTAATAATTTGTTATAAGTGGAAATTTCAGAAAGTAAGGGCAATATGACAAAACCATTAATTTAACAGAAATTGATAAGAATAACATAAGTTAAGTAACACTTTGCAAAAATACACACGCTAAAAAATATATTAACATTTGAGTTTATATTTTATTGATTGTTGTTTAGTGTTTGGTGTTAAAGGGATGAAGTTGAGTTTCTAATTTTTTTATAAATATTTAGAAAAATTAATTAAGTCTATTTTCATCTAAAAGTTAAAATATTTTTGAAAATTGTCAATCATTAAAGGTAAATTCGCAAAGTGGTAGCAAACTTGTGCTAAAATTGCAATTTCCCTTTAATTTAATAAATTTTGGTGTGATGTACAGAATAAATATTAATATAATTTTATTTATAAAATCATTCAAAATACTACCAATAATGATATCCTAAAATAATATTTCATGATTAAAATAAATTAAAAACTCGAAGATCTTTTTCCCATAAAAATTATCATATAATATCAAATATCTTCTAAACTATGACTGTATTTTATATATCCTCCAAATTTAAAAATTTGAAACCTGTAACCACAAATTAAAAGTTCAAAACTTCAAACTCCGTAGATCTAAAATTCAAAACTCCATTAACTTTAATTATATTGATTTAGAAATCGTTTATGTTTTTTAATCAAACCGTAAACCTTATAAATCAGACGTTAAACCAAATTAGTATCTATTAGAAATATCTCATCAGCCCTCCAAAAGATGTCAGTTATGCTTAATATCTGATTTATAAAGTTTACTGTTTGATTACAAAACATTAAACCATTTTTAAACCAATGTAAATAAATTCTATGAATCTTGGAGTTTTGAATTTCTCTACGTGGAAATACAGATTTTAAACATTAAATTCGTGGATATAGAGAATACATTTAAGATTTGTCTACGTGATATTTTAACTAAACTTAATTAATAACATTGACTTATTTATTAAAGATTTTTACATGTTACATTTAAAATTAGATTCATAAAATATTTGTATCAAAGTCCATAAAAATTATGATACAAAATGTATAGCAAAAGCGTTGACAAAAAATGTATATTAATCTAGACTTTAAGAGTTCCAGAAAAAATCTAGACTTGAATATAATATTTTTGTTACCTTTTATAATTTCTGAGTGTATATTCAAATAAAAACTAAAATCTAAATTTTAAAATATTTTATAGATCTATTATGTATATTCAAATTGAAACTAAAATCTAAATTTTCAATTTTTGATGATGTATATATAAATACACTACGTGATCGTATATGTTTTTGTCTACTTGATATTTTAACTAAACTTAATTAATAATGTTAACATATTACATTCAAAATTAGATTCATAAAATATTTGTACCAAAGCCCATAAAAATTATCATACAGAATGTACAGCAAAATCGTTGTGTTTTTGTTACATTTTATATTTTCTGAGTGTACTATTTGTACCAAAGTCAATATAATATTTTTGTTACATTTTATAATTCCTGAGTGTAATATTTAGTGTTAAAACCGTACTAACTGGAATGCTGCACGGGAAGTCTAGTTCATTATTGTGGACCTTGTCGCACCTCCCAACAGCCAAACCTTTCGGTCTTTTCAGTACGTTACTGTTGACCCGCACGATAGAATAATTAAGCGCAAGTCACGGTAGGTCACACACCACCACTAAGCTTGCTCGTATGGAATATTGGAACGAGTCCTTTATCATGACAAAGAAAGGATAAAAAGCTATGGTCTTCTGAACAAATCATAAATCATTGTCGATGAGTCTCGATGACGATTTGTAAAGGATCCGAGTCCCATCCCACTAAAACATCATTATGTTTTAATTGCATAGAATCAGTAGTTTAGGAAACCTCCTTAGTTATATATGTTAATGTATTTTAACACCAAGACCTAATTTAGATTTGTTTAAATTCAATCCTAACACATTTCTAAAGTAGATAGAATGACTAACCTTGATCTATGCTTGGATGAAATTTCACTTTTGATGTTTTCCCCTTTAACCTTTTCCTTCTTGGTGATTTCTTTGATGGAAAAGAAATCCCAAAACCTTCTTTAATCTCTCCTTTTAATGATCAATTTTATTGCTGTGTATTTTTGGAAAATCTCTTGTTTTTCCTTATGTCCCAACAACACAATGCACAAGGCCTTTTATATTAGTAGAAGAGTTGTGTGTGAAGTAATACAACTCTTCAAAACTCAAACACAACTCTTCGTCATATATTATAGACCATAATTTAATAATATAATATATATGTATATGATCATAGGAGTAAAGGTATTTATAAATTAAGATAAAGTAGGAGGGTTATCAATACACCCATATTCTAACTCATTATTCGAAACCGATCCATCACGGTATCGTCTTTCATATTAGAATATATTAAAACATTAATATGAACTTGAACTTTATATTAAACCAATAGATACATAGGTCACATAGAATATAAAATATTCTTACATTCTCCCACTTGACCTTTGTGTCGACTTAAGGGTTTAATAACTTTAATGTGCACTTTACATCAAGTTCACTTGATCTTTACTAAAATTTAAATTGATCGAATCATGGCGGTTGTATGTCATTAAACGACATAGTCCCTTCCATGTATCACTAATCAATTTCAATTTTATATCAATCCTTATATGAGAAGAATCTTTATTTCTCAAACCAAAACATATGTTATCTACAAACCATAAGTGTATACACATACTTTAATGATAATATAATAAATAAATCAGAAACATAATCTTTAATTGAATTCTCTGTGTCAAATACATAATAAGCATCCCATAACTAAAATAGCAAAGCCTTATCTATAATACCCATACGCTCTACATGGCCATTGAACGCCTTGGGTGGTAAACCTTTAGTTAGTGGATCCGCTATCATCATGTCTGTTCTTATGTGTTCAAATGACACTCTTTGTTTCTGAACTTCTTCTTTAACAGACAAGTACTTTAACTCCATGTGCTTAGCACCCTTCGAGTACTTGTCGTTCTTTGAAAAGAAGACAGTTGCAGAATTATCACAATAAATTCTCAGCGGCTTGGCTATAGTGTCGACAATCCGAAGCCCTGAGATAAAATTCCGCAGCCATAGTGCATGAATTGTGGCCTCAAAGCATGCCACAAATTCAGCCTCCATAGTGGAAGTAGCAATGACAGACTGCTTTCCACTCTTCCATGATATTGCTCCCCCAGCTAATAGGAACAAGTAGCCAAATGTTGATTTTCTTCTATCAACACATCCGACATAGTCTGAATCTGAATATCCGATAACTTCCAGCTGATCAGATCTCCTATATGTAAGCATGTGCTCTTTGGTGCCTTGCAAGTACCTGAGAACCTTCTTTGCAGCTTTCCAGTGGTCCATTCCAGGATTACTTTGATATCAACCCAACATTCCAACAGCAAAGTTGATATCGGGTTGAGTACATGTCTGAACGTAGTTCAAACTCCCAACCACCGATGCATAGGGAATTCTTTCCATTTCTTTACGCTCCAATTCATTCTTAGGACATTACATTTTACTGAACTTATCCCCTTTCTGAATTGGAGCTATTCCTACAGAGCACTTTTCCATTTTATATCTCGCTAAGATCTTATTGATATATCCTTTCTGAGACAAACTTAAGAGTCCTTGTGATCTATCTCGAAAGATTTCTATCCTGATCACATAAGATGCCTCACCCATATCTTTCATTTCAAAGTTCTTAGAGAGATACTTCTTCACATCATGTAACATACCCATGTCATTTGCAGCAAGCAAAATATCATCAACATATAAGACTAAAATCAAAAACTTACTCCCACTGATCTTAATGTAGATACATCGATCAACAATAATCTCTACAAAACCATATGACGTGATGGTATCATTAAATTTTATATACCATTGTCGAGAAGCTTGTTTTAGTCCATATATTGACTTTCTCAGCTTACACACCAAATTTTCTTTTCCTGCGACCACGAAACCTTTTGATTGGTCCATATATACTTCCTCCTCAAGATCTCCATTCAGAAAGGCGGTTTTCACGTCCATCTGGTGAAGCTCAAGATCATAATGAGCCACCAAAGCCAAAACAATTCTAAGAGAATCCTTCTTTGAAACAGGAGAGAATGTTTCTTTATAGTCAATGCCATCTTTTTGAGTGAAACCTTTAGCAACAAGGCGAGACTTGTGTCTTTCAATTTTACCTTTAGAGTCACGTTTAGTCTTACAGACCCATTTACAACCAACGGTTTTGAAACCATCGGGCAACTCTACTAAGTCCCATACATGATTATCACTCATAAATTTCATTTCTTCTTTTGAAGCATCAAACCACTCTTTAGAATTGTCACTTTCCATGGCCATTTTGAATGAGATCGGATCTTCATCCATGCTTAAGTCACATTCATTTTCAATAGTATAAACCACATAATCATTTGAAATGGCAGATCTTCTTTCTCTTCCAGATCGCCTTATAGGTATTTGTGGTTCAATATTCTCTTCTTGAATTATGACAGGTTCATCAATAGTATTTTCAAATGGTGGAACTGGAGCATCATTATGTTGTTCTATTGTGTCATTAAACTTAGATGCAACAATAGGAACAACTACCTCAGGTGGAACTACAGGTGAAGAAACTTCAACATGAACTTCAGAAATGTCCACCTTTCGCGGTTCACCACTCCCACTAGTTTCACCATTTTCAATGAACCTAGCATTACCCGAATCAACTATTCTCATACTATGGTTAGGGCAATAAAATGTATACCCCTTTGATTTTTCAGGATAGCCAATGAAAAATCCACTGACTGTCCTAGAATCAAGTTTCTTCTCATGTGGATTATATAGCCTTACTTCTGCTGGACAACCCCACACACGTAGATGTCTTAAACTAGGTTTCCTTCCCGTCCACAATTCATAAGGGGTCTTAGGAACTGCCTTACTAGGAACCCTGTTAAGCACATACGTTGCAGTTCTTAATGCATATATCCACAACGAAAGGGGTAAAGAGCAATTACTCAACATGCTCCTAACCATCTCTATTAAGGTACGGTTCCGCCTCTCAGCTACACCATTCTGCTGAGGAGTACCAGGCATTGTGTATTGTGCACAAATGCCTCTACTTCCAAGTAATTTTGCAAATGGACCAGGACATTGTCCACTTTCATCGAATTTTCCATAAAATTCACCACCTCTATCAGATCTCACTACTTTAACCTTTTTATCTAACTGCCTTTCCACTTCATCAATGAATATTTGTAGAACATTCACAGACTTAGACTTTTCATGCAGTAGATATGTATATCCATATCGTGAGTAATCATCAATAAAAATGATGAAATATTTTTCGCCACCCCATGAAGGAGCATCGAAAGGGCCGCATATGTCGGTGTGTATTAACTCAAGAAGCTGAGTGCTTCTTGTGGCTGGTTTCTTTAAAGTATGTTTCGTCTGCTTTCCTTTAATGCAGTCTATGCATACATCTAGGTCACTGAAATCCAATTGAGGAAGAATTTCATTCTTTATCAACCTCATAATTCTTTCTTTGGAAATATGACCTAGTCGTTGATGCCACAAGAAAGCAGAATTTTCATTAGTTGCGCTACGCTTAATGCCTCGACTTTCAACATTAAATAAGGATTCAGAAAATTTTGCATCAAGGTTAAACTTATAAAGTGAATCAAATAAAGTACCACTACCATAAAAGTAATCATTTCGGTACAATGAGAAAACACCATGTGCAACCTTAATACTAAAACCTAAATTGTCCAACCTACTAACAGAAACAAGATTTCTAGCACACTCAGGTACATAGAGACACCCTTCAAGATCCACATGACTTCCAGTGTCCAAGATCAATCTATACGTCTCAATTCCTTCTATTTGTGCATTCATCCTGTTTCCCATGAACAAATATTGTTCAGGTCCTCTTATGGGCTGGATCGAACTGAATCCCTGTTTAATATGAGACACATGAGTAGTAGCACCAGAATCTAACCACCAAGTATTATTAGGAACTTCGACAAGATTCATTTCATAGCAGTTTACCTTTCTTGTCGAACCAACCCTTCCTTTTAGGACAATCCTTCTTGAAGTGTCCTACTTGCTTACAAAAGAAACACTTCTTTTCCTTCTGGATTTGACTTTGAGGTCCTTTCACGAAGTTCTTAACATTCCTTTTGTCTTTTCTACTTGATGTTCTTTTGCTGCTACTGGCACTTCCAAGACCTACGAGGTTAGCAACTTGATCTTTCATCTTCCTTAATCTCCCCTCCTCTTGAATTAACATAGCTTTTAATTCCTTAAAGTTCCATTTATCTTTAATGGTGTTGTAATTCACCTGGAATTGGCTAAATTAAAGAGGTAGAGAGTTCATGATGAATTGAACCAAGAACTGCTCATGTACCTCCATTCCTAAGGTCGTTAACTTTGCTGCCAGATTAGACATGTGCGTCACATGATCATGGATTGGTTGAGACCAGTAAAACTTCTTTGTAGTTAGCTCATTCATGAGACTTCCTACAATAGACTTGTCAGCCAATTCTGATTGTGAACACTCCTTAATTTTCTCTATGAATTCCCTTGCTTTCTCTGTCTTAGGCATTGATGGCTTAATACTTTCTGCCATCGTCAACCTCATAAGGTTCAAGCTCAGCCTGTTAGATCGCTCCCATCTCTCATAACGAGACTTTTCAGATTCAGCTATCTGCCGTAATAACTGACGGTTCTTGATCAGTTAGTATGGCGGAGTCCAAAGCCATTACACCCAGTGTAAACTGGATTTGCTCGAACCACTCACCATAGTTGAGGCCATTAAATTTTACCACAGAGTTAGCAGATGCAAACACATTTGATGAAGCTGCAAGCATTCATACATGTTTACCCGTTAGTGCTTTGAGACTTTAATGTATATTCAGACTAATAGAAACTTTAACACTTATATTTTAAATAACCTTTGGGCAATATTTAAATACAAGTACTATCATTGATGCTAATTATATATTCTTTAATATTAATCAAATCAAAACACTAGTCAAATAAATATGTTATCTTTGGACATACATATTATCGACTATAATAAGAAATGACTAATTCTTTTCTTATTATTAGTTATATTCAATGATCCACCTTTGGGTGATCTCCTAGAATATAAATAATAAAGTAGTTGACCGATTAAACTTTTATTTCATTTAGCATCTTTGATCTTGATCAATTATAAATTATTATTAATTTTAATATTTATAAGTAAATAACAAGGCCACTTTGGTGACTAACATGTTATAAACTATATAAATATTAAAATACTAATAGGTAAATTTATCTTAATATTATGTCAATATTCCATAACATAATTATTTCTATATTGTGTTAATATTTTATAACACAAATTACCTATTAGTAAAATGCAGCAGAAGCATTTTAAACTTAAAAAATTATATAATATTTAGATTAATAAATATTATATAACTAGATATGTTCCTAAACTTTATGGAAAATGACCATATAAGCCGTATCAGAAATTTAATATAATTCCATTAATAAATATTTTACGTAAAGTTTCATGTATTGAACCGTTGTGACTTTACGTAACACAAAATCAGTTATTTTTTTTAGACAAACAAATAACCTATAGTTTAACAATCACTAACGATCTACTCTTGCATACATCCATTAAACTGGTTTTGTCTCAACCAAATTCCAGAACGGCGAAACTAAAAAATTCATTTTATTTAATAAATGACTAAACCATTACGATACTTCGCTATACAATGATTTCATTCAGTTTCGATGTCACTTTACATGGTTTATGAACAAACATTAAAAACGGTTTCATCCGCCATGTTCATAATCACACGAAAGCAAAAAAACTTACACAAACATCGATGAATGCACATGTTCATTGTTAATACAGTGACGACAACTGTTAGTTGGTGACTTTCCAACACAATAATACAAACAAATATTCAGAGTTTAATTAATTATTTGCACTCGTTCATGTTTGTGAATCCACGCAGACATGTGTTACGTTTTCTTAAATATACTTTTCTACACACTTTCATTTTTCCAGAAATTGTGTCTCTTAATGAAAACTAAAAAGATACAGTTGTCAAAACGTAAAGCTTTATCATCGTAAGGTTCCAGTGTTATCGTGCGTGCATTATAATTATCATCAAAATTCCACAGTACAAACGAGATAACTTAATCCATAAAACTATTAGACAACGCTTACTCTCGGTTTGTTTATCAATGGTGAATTAAACAAATCTAAATTGGCTCTGATACCAATTGTTAATTTATTTTTAACACCAAGACCTAATTTAGATTTGTCTTAATTCAATCCTAACACATTTCTAAAGTAGATAGAATGACTAACTTTGATCTATGCTTGGATGAAATTTCACCTTTGATGTTTTCCCCTTTAACCTTTTCCTTCTTGGTGATTTCTTTGATGGAAAAGAAATCCCAAAACCTTCTTTAATCTCTCCTTTTAATGATCAATTTTATTGCTGTGTATTTTTGGAAAATCTCTTGTTTTTCCTTATGTCCCAACAACACAATGCACAAGGCCTTTTATATTAGTAGAAGAGTTGTGTGTGAAGTAATACAACTCTTCAAAACTCAAACACAACTCTTCGTCATATATTATAGACCATAATTTAATAATATAATTATATGTATATGATCATAGGAGTAAAGGTATTTATAAATTAAGATAAAGTAGGAGGGTTATCAATACACCCATATTCTAATTCATTATTCGAAACCGATCCATCACGGTATCGTCTTTCATATTAGAATATATTAAAACATTAATATGAACTTGAACTTTATATTAAACCAATAGATACATAAGTCACATAGAATATAAAATATTCTTACAATATATGTGTTTATGTTTGGTATGAGTAAAATATACACAAGTGGTTTGGTCTCTTTGTGCCTCTTTTAATTTGATCAGGTTCTCACCTCACCTTCTGTTCTGTTCTGACTTCACAACAAAATAACAACAATATATTGGAGATTTGGTTGGTTTGTACTTCTGGAAATTTATGTCCAATAATGTGTAAACGTTTTTGGTCGGCCTACTGAAAATGTAACCCCGTCCCCTAAAATAGCATATAGAGGTCAAAGACAATGAATGAGTTCCACAACTTAGATATCATGTAGCTATTTTATTCATAATGGACTTAAAAACAAATCCTCACCCATTCCCCCTTATCCAATCCCAAAATAACTGAAAATTAAAAGAGGGGTACACATACATAGAGGAATACATGATCCTTATTTCCTAGTCAAAGAGAAAACGATGTCGAGGGTCATATTGGGACGATGGCTTGAAACACTGAGATATTTAGCCGTGTACTGTGCATACTTGTCAAACACCGGGTCGATAACTGATTCTCCAAAGTGAGCAACTAGCAACGGTTCAGTGATGCATCTTCTACTGGTTGCTATTTCTTTACCAGCTTCAATAAATTGAGGTGAGGTTTCCTCCTCACCTTTCTCAATTTTATATGGAACAATATGGTCATGTGTCTCGATCTTGTTGATTTTAAAGGATCCCTCGTTCATGACAACTTCACTCACCTCTTCTTCGTTTGGATTATAGAATGGCATGTTGAAAGAGTGCATCTCAGATTCCCTTATAAACCCCTACACACTCACATGGCTCCAAAATCTTAGTAATTATATATTAAATGGTATTACTGAAATCGACAAAAATATTAACTGCAAACAGTTTGATGTTTCATGAAAAGTTATTTAGCAATCTCACATTCAAAATTAAAAGAAAACAGTATTACTATATAAAATGACATGATGAAGTTCGCCAATTAATTGAAGGTAACATGGCTCGAGACTAGATCCAAGATATACATGTCAAAGAACCATTATTTTAATAGGATGTCTCACATGTGAAATGAGAAGATAACCATTAGTTTAGTATCTAAAAGAGATGTGAATATTATAGTATCTATTTCCAACTGATTTTAGTTGGAAACCATACTTATTAAGATGTTTAATTGTAATCTTCCAATGATGTCATTAGTTAGAAAAAGAATGAAAGCAAGTTAGGGAACTTGGGTACCTCAGACACTAGATCGAGAATGCAATCAGATAACAACGACCAAACTTGAAAACAATCAGAAACCTTTCTTCCCACGAACGTGAGAACCATCTGCCCACTAGGCACTATCTCTTCTGAACGCATTCTTAAGAACAACGAAAAGTCATTCTTGAACTGATTCAAATAACTCTTGTGGACACTTGGAGGGGATGTATCGTTGATATGGATGCTTTTAATGTTGTTCTCAAGCCCATAAGGGACCTTAGAAAGCCAATGGAGACTAAAAGATGAATGAGCAAGATGAAGAGACATGCTTGGGAACAGCCTTGAGTAGAAAGAGTTTGGGACTCCTGACACGAAACACCTTCCTTTGACCTCCATCTTCAGCTTCTCTAGGAAGGATGGAACCAACTTGAAGGTAGTGTTGAAGTCGTTATGTGGAAGATCGTTCAGACAACACTCGATCTCTGGTGGGTTGATTCTACCTTTTTGCTGGTATGATTCTATGATCGTGTTGACCATCTCTGACATGGCAAACAACGTGTTTCGTCCTGAAGAACAACCTAAGTCAGCCACTTTGATGCACTTGGGATAATCCAAATCCATCAGCATTTCTTTGATGCTCTCTATCACCACATGTTCTATCTTGGAGAAAACACTTCTCTATAAACCCCCAACATAGCAGAAATATCATATAGTGATCTTGTTCTTGTATTCATAATAATTCGTCATAAAGTGCTTTAGTTACCTGATAATGAGAATTAGTATCGTAACTGTATTCTCCATCTCCCTCTTTCATACTAAGAGCGTCCACCAATGAGTGCCTGATTAACATATATATAAACCAACTATAACGCTCCGATCCGCCCACGGTTAATGGGCCACCCACGCCCGCTCTCTCGGCCCGTGGACCCCATCCCATTTGACGGTCGGTCGTTAATTTTCCAAAGGCTCGAAATCATCGTTTACTGTCCCTGCAATCACCACATGACCTTTCCCCGTGCTTTGGCCTCACTCGCACAGTATCGCGAATCACTTCCCGATAGGTCACCCATCCTTTCACTACTCCAGCATAAGCACGCTTAACCTTGGAGTTCTAAACGGATGTATGACGGAAAAGGTAAGTCAACTTTGGTGACATAGGTAGCCAAATCAATTCTCTTAAGCATTTTCACATATCACAACTCGGGATGTTACAATTCACCCCCTCTCAAAGAACGCAACGCCCTCGTTGCGCCCTTGACAGGTCTCAAGACGCCTCTCGGATCAGAACCGAGATGGCTAACCAGCTCTGATACCACTTATAACGCCCCGATCCGCCCACGGTTAATGGGCCACCCACGCCCGCTCTCTCGGCCCGTGGGCCCCATCCCATTTGACGGTCGGTCGTTAATTTTCCAAAGGCTCGAAATCATCATTTACTGTCCCTGCAATCACCACATGACCTTTCCCCGTGCTTTGGCCTCACTCGCACGGTATCGCGAATCACTTCCCGATAGGTCACCCATCCTTTCACTACTCCAGCATAAGCACGCTTAACCTTGGAGTTCTAAACGGATGTATGACGGAAAAGGTAAGTCAACTTTGGTGACATAGGTAGCCAAATCAATTCTCTTAAGCATTTTCACATATCACAACTCGGGATGTTACAATTTTCAATTGGTGACAGCTTATCTGTAGGAGTGCTGTTAAAGGGTGAGGTCCTGGGTTCGAAACTCACCAATAACCTATTTGTGAGCCGAGGCCTAGGGTGATTTCGGGCAGGTTGTATCACAAGGGAGGGGTTAGGGTCGATGCGCTGCAGCGCCAGCTGGGTCCCACGGGGAGGGCTGTCACACCAACTTTTTTCAATCAGATGGGTTGATCACAACGTGAGACCTGATTAAATTACATACATGATACACCTACTCATTTTACAATATGTACATCAATTCACATAAGTAGTGTAGAAGAAGATGCATGGTTTACCTTGAGGAAGACATTATAGATATTGATTTATTAATGGCTTTGAAGACCTGGCCTTGGACTTGCTGGGATGGCCTATATATATGCATTTTTTTTTTGCTTTTTGAAAACGCATTATTTTGAAGTAAAAAGGATCAATTTCGTATAGAGTATTTCTCTAAAAATATTCTGAATACAGAAATGCAAAAAAAAAAACAATAACAACATTTAAAGGAGGTATAGTTTTCGAATTAAAATATACATATCACATATCATTTATTTCTTCGATCATTAGTATGTATCTATATTATTAAAGTTGAAGTACCAATAGAGATATTTGAAAACATGGATAACAGTATTAAAAAGAAATTTATTTGTAAACATGGATAATAATATTAAAAAAGTAACCAAAATTGTATCTTATTTTGGCTCAATTCACATTTTAACGATCCAACCTGAATCATAATTATAATTTTATTTTTATTAAGATGGTGATTATTATGTTGTTTAGAAAAATGATTTGAGAAAATATATTTCATATTGTTAAAAAATCATTTCTTCTTTATTTTTGTAAAAACATAAAACTCACTTGCGTAATATAGATTTGTCTATATAAAATCGTTAAATTTTATTGAATATTATCATTTACTAAACAATAAACATTTCAATATAATAAATATATTATGAGAAATATATAATACATCTGCGAATTATATACATGTAATTAAATGATCACATTTATATTATACAATAGTATATATAATAATATGCAATTCATTATATGGTGAAACATCTAAAATATATAACATTTAAAATGAAAAACAAATATAAATATATTAAAAAATTAAAACCCGTGATACAATTAAATTACATAATGGTAACACATCTAAAATATATAATATCACATTAAAAACATAAATCAATATATATATATACATCCCCGCGGCCACACGGATAAGCTCTAATTTTGCTTTGGTTTAGTTGTAACATGTAAGTAACCGAGGATAGGGAAACTAAAATGTCAGAGGAACTCTTTGGTTTGTTTGCCTTTCTTCAGAGTTTTATTTTCCTCAAAACCTAATTATTTGTTATAAGTAGAAATTTCAGAAAGTAAGGGCATTCTGACAAAACCATTAATTTAATAAATTTTGGTGTGATGTACAGAATAAATATTAATATAATTTTATTTATAAAATCATTCAAAATCCTACCAATAATGATATCCTATAATAATATTTCATGATTAAAATAAAAAAAACTTGAAGAACTTTTTCCCATAAAAATTATCAGATAATATCAAATATCTTTTAAACTATGACTGTATTTTATATATCCTCTAAATTTAAAATTTGAAACCTGTAACCACATATTAAAAGTTCAAAACCCCAAACTCCGTACATCTAAAATTCTAAACTCCATTAATTTATTTACATTGATTTAGAAATCGTTTATGTTTTCTAATCAAACCATAAATCTTATAAATCAGACGTTAAACCAAATTAGTATCTATTAGAAATATCTCATCAACCCTCCAAAAGATGTCAGTTATGCTTAATATCTGATTTATAAAGTTTAATGTTTGATTACAAAACATTAAACTATTTTGTAACCAATGTAAATAAAGTTTATGAATTTTGGAATTTCGAATTTCTCTACGTGGAAATACAGATTTTAAACATTAATTTCGTGGATATAAAGAATATATTTAAGATTTGTCTACTTGATATTTTATCTAAACTTAATTAATTGCGTGACTTATTTATTAAAGACTTTTACATGTTACATAAAATTTAGATTCATAAAATATTTGTATCAAAGTCCATAGAAATTATGATACAAAATGTATAGCAAAACCATTGACAAAAAAAAAAGTATATTAATCTAGACTTCAAGAGTTCCAAAAAAAACTCTAGACTTCAATATAATATTTTTGTTACATTTTATAATTCCTAAGTGTATATTCAAATTGAAACTAAAATCTAAATTTTATAATATTTTATAGATCTATTATGTATATTCAAATTGAAACAAAAATCTAATTTTTCAATGTTTTGATGATGTATATATAAATACACTACGTGATCGTATATGTTTTTGTCTACTTGATATTTTAACTAAACTTAATTAATAATGTTGACTTAATTATTAAATACTTTTACATATTACATTTAAAATTAGATTCATAAAATATTTGTACCAATGTCAATAAAAATTATGATACAAAATGTATAGCAAAATCGTTGTATTTTTGTTACATTTTATAATTCCTGAGTGTACTATTTGTACCAAAATCAATACAATATTTTTGTTACATTTTATAATTCCTGAGTGTACTATTTGTACCAAAGTCAATATTATATTTTTGTTACATTTTATAATTCCTGAGTGTACTATTTAATTTTAAAACCAAATTAATTGGAATGCTGCACGGGAAGTCTGTGGACCTTGTCGCACCTCCCAACAGCCAAACCTTTCGGTCTTTTCAATACGTAACTGTTGACCCGCACGAAAGAATAATTAAGTGCAAGTCACGGTAGCTCACACACCACCACTAAGCTTTGCTCGTATGGAATATTGGAACGAGAACTTTATCATGACAAAGAAAGGATAAAAAGCTATGGTCTTCTGAACAAATCATAAATCATTGTCGATGAGTCTCGATGACGATTTGTAACGGATCTGAGTCCCATCCCATTAAAACTTCATTATGTTTTAATTGTGTAGTATCAATAGTTTAGGAAACCTCATTAGTTATATATGTGTTTATGTTTGGTATGAGTAAAATATACACAAGTGGATTGGTCTCTTTGTGCCTCTTTTAATTTGGTCAGGTTCTAACTTCCCCTTCTGTTCTGTTCTGACTTCACAACAAAATAACAACAATATTGGAGATTTGGTTGGTTTCTACTTCTGGAAATTTATGTCGAACAATATGTAAACGTTTTTGGTCTGCCTACTGAAAATGTAACCCTGTCCCCTAAAATAGCATATAGAGGTCAAAGACAATGAATGAGTTCCTCAACTTAGATAAATATCATGTAGCTATTTATTCATAATGGACTTAAAAACAAATTCTCACCCATTTCCCCCCATAATGGACTTAAAAACAAATTCTCACCCATTTCCCCCCTTACCCAATCCCAAAATAACTGAAAATTAAAAGAAGGGTACACAAACATAGAGGAATACATGATCCTTATTTCCTAGTCAAAGAGAACACGATGTTGAGGGTCATATTGGGACGATGGCTTGAAACACTGAGATATTTAGCCATATACTCTGCATACTTGTCAAACACCGGGTCGATAACTGCTTCTCCAAAGTGAGCAACTAGCAACGGTTCAGTGATGCATCTTATTCCGGTTGCTCTCTCTTTACCAGCTTCAATAAATTGAGGTGAGGTTTCCTCCTCACCTTTCTCAATTTTGTATGGAACAATATGGTCATGTGTCTCGATCTTGTTGATTTTAAAGGATCCCTCGTTTATGATAACTTCACTCACCTCTTCTTCGTTTGGATTATAGAATGGCATGTTGAAAGAGTGCATCTAAGATTCCTTTATAATCCCCTACACACTCACATCGCTCCAAAATCTTAGTAATTATATATTAAATAGTATTAGCCGAAAATATTAAAGTTTTTGCTCTCTTTGCTTTCTTTGATTTGCGTTACAAATCAATATTTTATGAAAAGGTCATTGGTACATCTCTAGCTTATGTATTACACTTTTGAATATACTTCGTTTTGGCGAAAATAATTTGAAATAAAAGCAAAAAAAAAAACGCAAAAAGTTTTTTTCTTTTAGCAATCTCACATTCAAATTTTGAAGAAACCAATACTATTATATAAGATATGGGCATTTGTATTTATTCCCAACTTATGTTAGCTGGAAAGCCATCATTCTAAACATGTGTAGCAGTTTCATTTATGTAATTAGTTAAAAAAAAAGAATGTAATCAAGTTAATGAAATTGGGTACATCTCATTAGAACATCTCAACACCACAAGATCATCAAGGATAATAAGCCCAATGAAGTGAAAAGACTGGTAAAGTCCATGTGTGTTTAGGGTTTCCAAAGCAAAATTAGATTCATATATATATATATATGCTTGTTATGAGAATATTGTAATCAACTGAGAGTTGCCTCAAAACAACTCTCCTTCTTCATCATTTATGAAAATACTATCTTAAATCTATATATTCTGGGTGACAACAAAAAGTCTCTTCCTTTCTCTTTAGTTTTATAGCACAATAAAGCTCTACATTGAGCCTAGAAACTACTTGCTTGGATTAATCTACAACAATGTGGTCAAATGTCTCAATTTTTTATGTCAAAGAACCCCTCCGTTAATATTACTTCCCTCACCTCTTCTTTGTTTGTATTGTAGAATGGCATGTCACGGTAGGTCACACATCACACTAAGGTGATGTTCGTTTGCTCATCTAACTGATCCATCTGAGTAAAGATGCAAATCAATGTTCGTTTAGTGAATTAAAATGCTACATCCAGATGGATCATCTAACTGTATTTTTGAAAACTCACCTCAAATTCTCACCTAAATGAGGGTGAGTTTCTATGGTGCATCTCGATGCATCTAGTTCATTCCAAAATGATAAATGACAAAAATATTTTCTTAACTTAAAAATTATCTTTTTAAATTTAATACCATAAAAATATATATTATTTTCAAACCAAATCATAATTTTATAAAATTATATTTTCCTGTAAAAACACATTTTTCGCAAAAAAAATAATTTCTCGCCAAAATCGCAAATATATATTTTCAAGCAAAAAACGTATTTTCCGCAAAACCCGCAAAAATCACAAAAACCACAAAAACAAATTTTCCCGTTAAAACTGCAAAAATGCACTTTTCCGCCAAAATGCATTTTCCGCTAAAACTGCAAAAACGTAAATTTCTGCCAAAACTACAAAAACGCAGTTTCCCACCAAAACGTATTTTCCCGCCAAAACCGTAAAAACGCACTTTCCCGCAAAAACCACAAAATGTATTTTTCCGCAAAAACACATTTTTCCGCCAAAACCGTAAAAATACATTTTCGCTAAAACGCACTTTTTCGCCAAAATTGCAAAAATGTATTTCCCGCAAAAAAACGTATTTCCGGCAAAAACATATTGTTCCGTCAAAGAATATTTTCCTGCCAAAGCGTATTTTTCCCCCAAAATTATAAAATGCACTTTTTCGCTAAAAATGTAAAAATACATTTTTTGGCCAAAATCCTAAAACGTTATGTTACGTCAAAAATGCAAAAAAAAAAATCTGCAAAAACCGTATACACACATTTTTTCGTCAAAACCGTAAAATGAATTTTTCCGCCAAAATCATAAAAATGTCTACTTTTATCATTTTAGTAACAAGTACATCTCGATGCAGATGCAAGTTCAGAAAAATAAAAATAAATGAACATAGTTGCATTGAGATGCTTTATCAAGATGCATAAACAAAATACGGAAACGAACAACACTCAGGTGAACTATCTTGATAAAACATCTAGATGAACCATCTGAATGCACCTTTCAGATGTACAAACTAACGGGGCCTAAGCCTTCTCGTATGGAAGGAGGCCCTAATTATTACCAACAAAGGATAAAAGCAACTTAGATATCAGGTTATTCATAATGGACTGCAAAAAAAAATGCTCACCCTTCCCCATTGTCCCACAATCCCAAAATATGTAAATCATAAGATCACAACATACACAAACATAGAGGAACAGAGGATCATTATTTCCTAGTCAAAGAAAAAACAATGATGAGGGTCATATTGGGACGATGGCTTGAAACACTGAGATATTTAGCCATATACTCTGCATACTTGTCAAACACAGGGTCGATAACTGCTTCTCCAAAGTGAGCAACTAGCAACGGTTCAGTGATGCATCTTACACGGGCTGCCCTATTTTTACCGGCTTCCATAAATTCAAGTGAAATTTCCTCCTCGTCTTTCTCAATTTTGTAGGGAACAATATGTTCACGTGTCTCTATCTTGTTGATTTTAAAGGATCCCTCGTTCATGACAACTTCACTCACCTCTTCTTCGTTTGGATTATAGAATGGCATGTTGAAAGAGTGCATCTCAGATTCCTTTATAATCCCCTACACACTCACAATATTGCTCCATAATCTTAGTACTTAGATAGTAAATGGTATTATCTGAAAAATACATTATTATCCTCAAATTGGTTTTTATGAAAAAGTTATTGATACGTATATGTATTGAAAAGTTTACAGAATAAAGAAAATTCTATGCCGCTTGGGCACAAAAAAAAATTGAAAGAAAGGACAATGCAAAAAAAAAAAAACATTAGCAATCTCACATTCAAAATCAAAAGAAACCAACACTATTATATAAAATGACATGAAGTACACCATTTAACTGAAGGTATTATTTATGAACAAAAGCAAATTAACTTTGAAAAAATTAAAGAAACCTAGCAGACAAATCGAGTCAAATAGCTATTTAAGATTTGTATATTGAATATGTAAATAAATAAATTTATAATCTGTTAGACTCATATTTATAATAGTCTCAAAACTCAATTTTCTTTTTTCTTAGAAAAAAACAGAAATATTACAAAAAAGTAGTTTTCTAATCTTAACCTACCAACGAATGTTAGCCTTTTGGTTCATAAAGAGGTAAGAGACTTTCATAAATTAACAGATATCATGGCTGAAGATTCGATCCGATATACAAGTTGAAGAACCATTATTTTAACAGGATGTCTAAGGAATCACATGAATGAAGTGAGATATACCAATAGTATAGTATCTAAATAATATGGGCATCTTTATATTTTGCCAGAGAATTTTAGTTGGGAAAGTAACCAATAATTTTAAACAAGTTAAACATTAATTTATAAAGTTTATGACATTAGTTAAAAGTAAAAAGAACGAAAGAAAGTTACCTCGGACACTAGATCGAGGATGCAATCGGATAACAACGACCAGATCTGAAAACAATCTTTGGATACAGCATCGGAAAGCTTTCTGCCAATGAGCGTGAGAACATATGCCCATTAGGTACTATCTCCTCTGAACGCATTCTTAGGAACAACGAAAAATCATTCTTGAACTGGTTCAAATAGCTCTTGTAGACATCTGGAGGCGATGTACCATTGACATAGATGCTTGTATTGTTGTTCTCAAGCCCATGAGGGACCTTAGAAAGCCAATGAAGACTAAAAGATGAATGAGCAAGATGAAGAGACATGCTTGGGAACAGCCTTGAGTAGAAAGAGTTTGGGACTCCTGACACGAAACACCTTCCTTTGACCTCCATCTTCAGCTTCTCTAGGAAGGATGGAACCAACTTGAAGGTAGTGTTGAAGTCGTTATTTGGTAGATCGTTCAGACAACACTCGATCTCTGGTGGGTTGATTTTACCGTTTTGCTGGTATGATTCTATGATCGTGTTGACGATCTCTGACATGGCAAACAACGTGTTTCGTCCCGAAGAACAACCTAAGTCAGCCACTTTGATGCACTTGGGGTAATCCAAATTCATCAGCATTTCTTTGATGCTCTCTATCACCACATGTTCTTTCTCGGAGAAAACAGTTCTCTATAAACCCCAAAATACCAGAAACGAAACATATATCATTATCAAAGTAAGTGATCTCGTTCTTGTATTCATCATAATCTTTCATAAAGTGAGTTATTTACCTGATAATTAGAATTAGTATCGTAACTATTTTCTCCATTTCCTTCTTTCATACTAAAAGCGTCCATCAAAGATTGCCTGATTAGAATATAAACAAACTTTTTTTAATCAGATAGGTTAATTACAATGTGAGGCATGACTAAATTACATACATGATACACCTACTGGTTTTACAATATGTACATCAATTCACAGAAGTGTACAAGAAGACGTATAGTTTTTTTTTGGTGAAATATGTTAAGATTCAACCAAGGTTTTCTTTTACAGAGGACATGTCACTTATTACAGAGAATATTTAAAACAAAGCAGAACATAACTACTAAACAGAGGCTAAGAAGATGTGTGGTTTACCTTGAGGGAGACATGATTGATACTCAAAATGTTTGATTTATTAATGGCTTTGCAGACCTGGCCTTGAACTTGCTGGGATGACCTATATATACGCGCTCTCTTTTTCTTTTTTCTTTTTTGAAAACGTTTTATTTTAATGTAAAAAGGATCAGTTTCGAATAGAGAATTTTCCCTAGAAATATTCGGAAATACAAAAAACACAGTAACAAAATTAAAAAAGAGTTACAGTTTTCAAAAATAAAAAAATGCATATCACATACTTCATTTTTCTCTCGATGTGGATCATCAGTATTTTACTTTAAATGTTAAGGCATGTATCAGATTTTGAAAATTAAAAAATTTATTATCAAATATTTTATTTAATAAATTTTGGTACGTGTTTCTCAAGTCTTTCATAATATTCATTGATAAAATGTTGGAATAATTTTATTTTAATATGTACAAAAGAATATTAATATAATTTTAGAAAATCATTTAAAAGCTACCAATAATGATTTCCTAAATAAATATTCTATGATTAATATAAAACAATGCTCCAATGTAATCAGCGAAGATCTTGTCTGCTTCAGTTTCGCACCTAAAATAATTTATAGGATAAAATAAGTGTTTTAAAGGGTTGACCGACTTCTTGATGACTTATGAGGGGTTTTTAAAATTATTTTAAATAACATGCACAAAAGAAACGAGGAGGGACCTTCCATAAACATTATTTCATAAGTGATTTGCTTATGTATCATCATCATATTTATTTTCACAAAAAATAATATAATTTATAAAAAAAAATAACATGACATCAATCTAATTGTGATATAGACAATTCTTTTAATAAGTTTTCTAAAATTTGATAAGAATTAATATATCATCATCAATCAAATGGGTTAGTTACAACGTGAGGCCTGATTAATTTACATATATGATACACCTACTCATTCTACAATATGTACATCAGTTCACAGAAGTGTAGAAGAAGATGCATGGTTTACCTTGAGGAAGACATGATTGATACTCAAAATGTTTGATTTATTAATGGCTTTGAAGACTTGGACTTGGACTTACTAGGATGACCTACATATACACTCTCTTTTTTTTTTTGCTTTTTGAAAGTGTTTTATTTTGAAGTAAAACGGTCATTTTCAAATAGAGAATTTGTCTTTGAAATATTCGGAATACAGAAATACAAAAAATAATAATAACAAAATTAAAAAGATTTACATTTTTCGTAAATAAAAAATGCATATCACATACTTATCTTCATTTTTCTCTTGATCATTAGAATTTTGCTTTAAATGTCAAGACCTGTATCAGATTTTGAAAATTTAAAAAACTATTATCAAGCCTTTCATTTAATAAATTTTGGTGAGAGTTTCTCAAGTGTTTTTATAATATTTATTGATAAAATATTGGAGTGATCTTATTGTAATATGTACAAAATAAATATTAATATAATTGTTAGAAATCATTTAAAAGCTATCAATAATGATGTCCCAAATAAATATTCTATTATTAATATAAAATAATGCTCAACGTAATCAGTGAAGATCTTGTTTGTTTCAATTTTGCACCTAAAATAATTTATAGGATAAAATAAGTGTTTTAATAGGGTCGACCGACTTCTTCATAACTCATGAGATGATTTTAAAATTATTTTAAATAACATTCACAAAAGAAACGAGGAGGGACTATTCTTAAACATTATTTCAAAATTGATTTGCTTATATCTCATCATCATATTTTTTTTCACAAGAAATAATATAATTTATAAAAAAAAAGACATGACATCAGTTTAATTGTGACATAGAAAATTCTTTAAATATTTTTTTAGAAAATTTGATAATAATTAATATATAATCATTAACTTTAATAAAAATAAACTAATATTATATTTATAAATATAAAACTATTTCCACAACTAAGAAATATAAAAAGTTCTTAAATTTTATATGAAAATAATATGCTTATATGTCTTCCTCACATCCATTCTCACGAAAAATGAGAATTAGTATCGTAAGTGTATTTTCCATATCCCGTAAGTGTATTTTCCATATCCCTCTTTCATACTAAGAGCGTCCACCAATAAGTGCCTGATTAACATATATATAAACCAACTTTTTTCAATCAGATGGGTTGATCACAACGTGAGACCTGGTTAAATTACATACATGATACATGCACCTACTCATTTTACAATATGTACATCAATTCACATAAGTAGTGTAGAAGAAGAAGCATGGTTTACCTTGAGGAAGACATTATAGATATTGATGTAGTAATGGCTTTGAAGACCCAACCCGAATCATAATTATAATTTCTCTTTTTTATGATGGTGATTATTATGTTGTTTAGAAAAATGATTTGAGAATATATATTTCATATTGTTAAAAAAAACATTTCTTCTTTGTTTTTGTAAAATCATAAAATTCACTTGCGTAATATAGATTTTGTCTATATAAAATCGTTAAAATTTATTAAATGTTATCATTTACTAAACAATAAATATATTATGAGAAATATATGATACATCTGCCAATTATATACACATAATTAAATGATCACATTTACATTATACAATATAATTTGTATATGTAAT
This sequence comes from Moricandia moricandioides, assembly GCA_905132885.1. Classification (NCBI taxonomy): domain Eukaryota; kingdom Viridiplantae; phylum Streptophyta; class Magnoliopsida; order Brassicales; family Brassicaceae; genus Moricandia; species Moricandia moricandioides. The sequence goes on from CAJHQQ010000796.1 coordinate 56,398, forward strand.
AACATGCAATTCATAATATCCTGATACATATAAAATATAGAGCACTTAAAATGAAAAAAAAGTATAAATTTATATTGAAAAAAATAAAACCCGCAATACATTTAAATTATATAATGGTAACACATCTAAAATATATAATGTCACATGAAAAACATAAATCAATATATATATATATATATATCAACATCCGCGCGGTAGCACGGATCAAGCTCTAATTTTGTTTTAAATGTTAAGCATGTATCAGATTAGAGAACGTTATTGGAAAAATGGTCAAACTAATGACCCTTCGGTTTAGTTGTAACATGTAAGGAACCAAGGATAGGGAAACTAAAATGTGAGTGGAACTCTTTGGTTTGTTTGCCTTTCTTCAGAGTTTTATTTTACTCAAAACCTAAGAATTTGTTATAAGTGGAAATTTCAGAAAGTAAGGGCATTATGAAAAAAAACCCATTAATTTAATAAATTTTGGTGTGATGTACAGAATAAACATTAATATAATTTTATTTATAAAATAATTCAAAATCCTACCAATAATGACATTCTAAAATAATATTTCATGATTAAAATAAAAAAATTCGAAAAGCTTTTCCCATAAAAATTATCATATAACATCAAATATCTTTTAAACTATGACTGTATTTTATATATCCTCCAAATTTAAAATCTGAAACATGTAACCACATATTAAAATTTCAAAACTCCAAACCCCGTAAATATAAAATTCTAAAATCCATTAACTTTAATTACATTGATTTAGAAATAATTTGAGTTTTGTAATCAAGCCGTAAACCTTATAAATCAGACGTTAAACCAAATTAGTACCTATTAGAAATATCTCATCAACCCTCCAAAAGATCTCAGTTATGTTTAATATCTGATTTATAAAGTTTATTGTTTGATTACAAAACATTAAACCATTTTTAAATCAATGTAAGTAAAGTTTATGAATTCTGGAGTTTTGAATTTCTCTACGTGGAAATACAGATTTTGAACATTAAATTTGTGGGTATAGAGAATACATTTAAAATTTGTCTAATTGAAATTTTAACTAAACTTAATTAATAATGTTGACTTATTTATTAAAGACTTTTACATGTTACATTTAAAATTAGATTCTTAAAATATTTGTATCAAAATCCATAAAAATTAGGGGAATTTGTCAAATATAACTCAAAATATGATTTTAAATACAAAAAATATACTCAAACCTTGATATATGTCTAAGGAATATTCTGGAGACTCTCCTAAAGCTCTGAATGATTTAAATAAGGACTCGAGCCGTTGAGGACAAGAGGACAAGAAGCCAAGAGAAACTCACATGTTCTGCTAAGAAGAGAGAAGCAGACGAGATGTCACTTTCAGCTCCTCTGGCCGAGCTTCTTTGTCTTCACTCTCTTTCCATTTGTTTATTGTTTATTCTGTCTGGATGTAGCTCTATTTAAGGACCCATAAATGTCTAAATGAAGTAAGGAGACAAAACTCCTCTATTCTTCGCCTATTCTCTCGTCCAGAAACTCCTTTCTCACTCTCTCTCTCTTAAACAAATAAATCAAACTTCATCTTTTTCCTCTGTTCTTGGTGTTCTTCACTTTGTTCTTCATAAAACTTACAATTATATATTAAACGGTATTAGCTGAAATCGACAAAAATATTAACTTCAAACAGTTTGATTTTTCATGAAATGTTTTTTAGCAATCTCACATTCAAAATTAGAAGAAACCAATATTACTATATAAAATGACATGATGAAGTTCACCAACTAATTGAAGATAACATGGCTCGAGACTAGATCCAAGATATACAAGTCAAAGAACCATTATTTTAATAGGATATCTTAGGAATCTCATTATTTTTAAACCAATGTAAGTAAAGTTTATAAATTCTAGATTTTTTGAATTTCTCTACGTGGAAATACATATTTTGAACATTAAATTCGTGGATATAGAGAATACATTTAAAATTTATCTACTTAATATTTTAACTTAACTTAATTAATAGTGTTGACTTATTTATTAAAGACTTTTACATGTTACATTTAAAATTAGATTCATAAAATATTTGTATCAAAGTCCATAAAAATTAGGGGAATTTTTCAAATATAACTCAAAGCTTGATTTTAAATGAAAAAGTATACCCGAATATTAATAAAATGAAAAACTAATCCAAAAGCCTTATGAAATTACAACCAGTCTCTTATGACCAAACAAAAAACAAAATTTATTTTTACGAATATAACCTGGGAAGTCTTCTGAGTTTGTGTAAGTCGTCTAGACGACTTCCAGGAAGTCTTCTCATATAGTTGATCTTAAAAATAATTTAAACTTTTATAAAAAAATATTTTTCAGGTGAAAAAAATAAAATCATGTAATTATAAACATTTGAAAATGATATAAATTAAGATATAGTAAAATTAAATTATTTTCAACATAGATGAGTGAATGTATTAAGTCATAGTATTATTTGGTTTAGGGCTTATTAACATATGTTGTAGTATTGCTTATATTCTTAGGGTTAAATTTTGGAAACTTAACATTTTTATTCAAAAATTAAAGTTTTACCTATATGTATATAGTTATGTATATATTAAACATTTTTAAGTTGAATTTTTATTATAATAAAGTGTTTAGTTAGTTAATTAAGTTGAGAGTTTATATTTAGGGTCTAGACGACTTCATGGAAGTCGTCTGATGAATAATATGTACATCAGACGACTTGTGAGAAAGTCTTCTCGGTGAATAGTAAATTTATGGTCGAGAAGACTTACTTGAAAGTCTTCTAGAAGACTTACTTGAAAGTATTCTAGAAGACTTACTTGAAAGTATTCTAGAAGACTTACTTTAAAGTATTCTAGAAGACTTACTTGAAAGTATTCTAGAAGACTTACTTGAAAGTATTCTAGAAGACTTACTTTAAAGTATTCTAGAAGACTTACTTGCAAGTCTTCTGAATTAAAAATATTTAACGTTATTTGAATTTGTGTCTCTTTATATAAAGAAAATTTACACATTTTTTCTTCCTCCCAAATGGCTACAAAAAGATGTAATGTTTCTCATTCTAAAACTCTCCAAACTCTCTCTAATCTTTTTGAACTTTGAAACACCAAAATTTATATCAATTTTTCATTTTTATCTCATGTCTTCTTTTTTTTTGAAAGAATGCTAAATTTATTCAAACAAAAAAGGCTTTTTTTACAAACTAATGCAACATTGATCTAAAGTGTTTTTAGAAAAGTGCTGTTTTGAGGAGTCTAAATAGATAAATTTTTCCTTTATTCTCGAGAATCAAACCACTTCGCCATTGATCAGATATTTCCTTCCTCTCCCTTGTAGTGAACTTATTCTATTCTTCACCTGATTATCAATGAACTTGATAATTATCCCTGGAGCCTGATTAACTGAGCCATGTCTCCTTCCATTCCTTCAAGGCAAAGCATATGGACTAGAGCTTGAAATACATATCTCATAAGAAACTGAGTTATAATAGACAGAGTACCAGCAGAGACAAGTTCAAGGACTCAGTTCCACTCGTATGTGTAATGCTGTCCCAGCAGCTTCTTCGTCAGGATCTGCCATATCTTCTCATAGTAGGGGTAGCCAAAGAAGAGGTGATCTCGTGTTTTGACAACTAAGTTGCAGAAAGTGCACATAGCATGTGCCTGCGAGTTTCATTGTAGAAGTCTATCTCATATCTTTCTCACTGAATTATTTTCTTTTTGTAGGTTTTTTATTACATGGTTCTCATCTTCTACTCTTTTAAAGGTAGATTTATAAATCATATTTTTTTTTCATATGGTAACCCATTGTAGCTTAAAGATCTTATCTTTTGATTTTTTTTTAATTTTTTTAAGTATTACCTTATTTTGAAGTTTTTCTATGTTTTGCACTCATTTAAATACTTTTGGATATATAGATTTTCAGATCGGAGACAGACTTGGAAGACTTCCTGGGAAGTCTTCTAACAGTTAATGCATTAGAAGACTTCCTTAAACTTCATGGAAAGTCTTCTAGCGAAATTTTCTTCCATATCTCCTTTTCATAATGGATATGAGCATTTAGGTAAATCTCCATGGCAGAGTTTTGGTAAGTCTTTGTTTGCTTAAATCTCTTACTTTTTTCTCAAACTAAAACTTTTTATTAATTTATCATTTTTGTCTCATATCTTTCTCACTAATTCATCTTGTTTTGCAGGTTTTTTATTACATTGTTCCCATCTTATACTACTTTAAATGTAGATCTATTTTTTAATATGTATTTTTGTGTTTTCTTTAATTGTAGACATCTCATATTTCACTCATTTTTTCTGTTTTGATGCCTTTTGAACGTTTTTGGATTTGCAGGTTTTTCATATCTTTGTCAGACTATAGAAGACTTCTGGGAAGTGTTCTCGAAAGTCTTCTAGACGACTTCTGAGAAAACTTCCAGAAAGTCGTCTAGAATATAATGTACTAGAATACTTCGAGGACGTCTTCTGAGAGAGTCTTTTCTTATGTCAAGTGGAGTCCAAGCTTGTTTTTGTGGAGGAATGTTCTATTATAATTTTGTTTATGGTCATTTTGCGATTTGTAGATGTAGACTTTTAATTGTGATTTTTTTTTGTAAATTTAAAGAGATATTAATGAAAATAAAATTTGGTAAATATATTCATGTCTATAATGTTTCTTGGCAAAAATACATGACATTATTGAAGTTATTGATATAACTTTAATAGCAAACACACAATAATACAAGAATATTCAAATTTACTACAACTAAGGGAGAAACATTCCCAATAAAATTTAGCCAAATTCACAACATATCAAATATTAAATAAGTTCAAACATATAACAATTTCACTAGAAGACTTCTAAGAAATCCTCTGGAAGACTTCTGGGAAATCCTCTGGAAGACTTAAATTTAAATTGGGAAATTTCAGCAGGAAATTTAAAGCGGGAAATTGAAATATAAACGGGAAATTAAAATTTAGGCGGGAAACTCAAATTTTAAGTGAAAATTGAAATTTTAAATTTTATGAAAGTTAAAAAAAGTATATCTTGTGATCTAAGAAAATACATTTAACCATATTGCTTGATATTGTTGAAGTTACTTAACACTTTTGAAAGTTTAAAAAAAAAATATCTTTAAGTTACTTAACAAGTTTACAAAAACTAATGTAGAAGACTTCCACGGAAGTCTTCTAGCAGACTTACACGGAAGCCTTCTCAGATTAGCTAGAAACATTAATAAATATAAGTATTGGTAAACTCATAATTAAAACCAATTAAGTTATGAATTTCATTCAGGAATCCAAATATCGATTAATATACATGAATTAATAAGAAAATGTTAAAAAGTCTCTATAGTTTTAGAGAAAAATGGAACTTTATTAAACATTAACGTAGACGACCTCCACGGAATTTTTGTATAAGACTTCCAAGGAAGTTGTCCAGAAGACTTCCAAAGAAGTCGTCCAAAAGACTTACACAGAAGTCGTCGAAAAGGTTATTTTTGCAATTGAAAATTTACAACTGAAGACTTCCAGAGAGGTATACTCTACAACATAATTCTTTGGAAGTCTTCTTTTGTAAATATTGCCTTACTTTTGTTTTCAAAACAATCTTGAAAATACCAGAGAAGACTTCCCGGTAAGTCGTCTAGGATAAACATGTTAGTTTTTGCGATTGACTAAATTGTGTTAGAAATTTGACTTTTAAGTAAGCCGTCTCGATGAAAAAAAACTTAAATATTTAATATTAACTAGACGACTTATATGTAAGTCTTCTCAGATTACTTTTGTAATTAGAAAAAAAACTTTAATATTTAATTTCAACTAGAAGACCTACATGTAAGTCGTCCATCAGAAGACTTAAATGGAAGTCGTCCAAAAGACTTACATAGAAGTCGTCGAAAAGGCTATTTTTGCAATTGAAAATTTACAATTGAAGACTTCTAGAGAGGTATACTCTACAACATAATTCTTTGGAAGTCTTCTTTTGTAAATATTGCCTTACTTTTGTTTACAAAACAATCTTGAAAATACCAGAGAAGACTTCCATGTAAGTCGTCTAGGATAAACATGTTAGTTTTGCAATTGACTAAATTGTGTTAGAAATTTGACTTTTAAGTAAGCCGTCTCAATGAAAAAAAAACTTAAATATTTAATATTAACTAGACGACTTATATGTAGGTCTTCTCAGATTACTTTTGTAATTAGAAAAAAAACTTTAATATTTAATTTCAACTAGAAGACCTACATGTAAGTCGTCCATCAGAAGACTTACATGGAAGTCTTCTGTGATATCTAAGGTTTGACCAGAATAATTAAGCGCAAGTCACGGTAGGTCACACACCACCACTAAGCTTGCTCGTATGGAAATATTGGAACGAGACCTTTATCATGACAATGAAAGGATAAAAAGCTATTGTCTTCTGAACAAATCATAAATCATTGTCGATGAGTCTCGATGACGATTTGTAAAGGATCCGAGTCCCATCCCATTAAAACATCATTATGTTTTAATTGTGTAGTATCAATAGTTTAGGAAACCTCATTAGTTATATATGTGTTATGTTTGGTATGAGTAAAATATACACAAGTGGTTTGGTCTCTTTGTGCCTCTCTTAATTTGATCAGGTTCTAACTTCACCTTCTGTTCTGTTCTGACTTCACAACAAAATAACAACAATATATTGGAGATTTGGTTGGTTTGTACTTCTGGAAATTTATGTCCAATAATATGTAAACGTTTTGGCCTGCCTACTGAAAATGTAATCCCGTCCCCTAAAATAGCATATAGAGGGCAAAGACAATGAATGAGTTCCACAACTTAGATAGATATCATGTAGCTATTTATTCATAATGGACTTAAAAACAAATTCTCACCCTTTCCACCTTACCCAATCCCAAAATAAATGAAAATTAAAAGAAGGGTACACAAACATAGAGGAATACATAATCCTTATTTCCTAGTCAAAGAGAAAACGATGTAGAGGGTCATATTGGGACGATGGCTTGAAACACTGAGATATTTAGCCGTGTACTGTGCATACTTGTCAAACACCGGGTCGATAACTGATTCTCCAAAGTGAGCAACTAGCAACGGTTCAGTGATGCATCTTCTACTGGTTGCTATTTCTTTACCAGCTTCAATATATTGAGGTGAGGTTTCCTCCTCACCTTTCTCAATTTTGTATGGAACAATATGTTCATGTGTCTCGATCTTGTTGATTTTAAAGGATCCCTCGTTCATGACAACTTCACTCACCTCTTCTTCGTTTGGATTATAGAATGGCATGTTGAAAGAGTGCATCTCAGATTCCCTTATAAACCCCTACACACTCACATGGCTCCAAAATCTTAGTAATTATATATTAAATGGTATTACTGAAATCGACAAAAATATTAACTGCAAACAGTTTGATGTTTCATGAAAAGTTATTTAGCAATCTCACATTCAAAATTAAAAGAAAACAGTATTACTATATAAAATGACATGATGAAGTTCGCCAATTAATTGAAGGTAACATGGCTCGAGACTAGATCCAAGATATACATGTCAAAGAACCATTATTTTAATAGGATGTCTCACATGTGAAATGAGAAGATAACCATTAGTTTAGTATCTAAAAGAGATGTGAATATTATAGTATCTATTTCCAACTGATTTTAGTTGGAAACCATACTTATTAAGATGTTTAATTGTAATCTTCCAATGATGTCATTAGTTAGAAAAAGAATGAAAGCAAGTTAGGGAACTTGGGTACCTCAGACACTAGATCGAGAATGCAATCAGATAACAACGACCAAACTTGAAAACAATCTTTGGATAATGGATCAGAAACCTTTCTTCCCACGAACGTGAGAACCATCTGCCCACTGGGCACTATCTCTTCTGAACGCATTCTTAAGAACAACGAAAAGTCATTCTTGAACTGATTCAAATAACTCTTGTGGACACTTGGAGGGGATGTATCGTTGATATGGATGCTTTTAATGTTGTTCTCAAGCCCATCAGGGACCTTAGAAAGCCAATGGAGACTAAAAGATGAATGAGCAAGATGAAGAGACATGCTTGGGAACAGCCTTGAGTAGAAAGAGTTTGGGACTCCTGACACGAAACACCTTCCTTTGACCTCCATCTTCAGCTTCTCTAGGAAGGATGGAACCAACTTGAAGGTAGTGTTGAAGTCGTTATTTGGTAGATCGTTCAGACAACACTCGATCTCTGGTGGGTTGATTCGACCTTTTTGCTGGTATGATTCTATGATCGTGTTGACCATCTCTGACATGGCAAACAACGTGTTTCGTCCTGAAGAACAACCGAAGTCAGCTACTTTGATGCACTTGGGATAATCCAAATTCATCAGCATTTCTTTGATGCTGTCTATCACCACATGTTCTATCTTGGAGAAAACACTTCTCTATAAACCCCAACATAGCAGAAACGAAATATTTATCATTATCAAAGTAAGTGATCTCGTTTTTGTATTCATCATAATCTTTCATAAAGTGAGTTATTTACCTGATAATTAGAATTAGTATCGTAACTATTTTCTCCATTTCCTTCTTTCATACTAAAAGCGTCCATCAAAGATTGCCTGATTAGAATATAAACAAACTTTTTTCAATCAAATGGGTTAGTTACAACGTGAGGCATGACTAACTTACATACATGATACACCTACTGGTTTTACAATATGTACATCAATTCACAGAAGTGTACAAGAAGACGTATAGTTTTTTTTTGGTGAAATATGTTAAGATTCAACCAAGGTTTTCTTTTACAGAGTTGTGGACATGTCACTTATTACAGAGAATATTTAAAACAAAGCAGAACATAACTACTAAACAGAGGCTAAGAAGATGTGTGGTTTACCTTGAGGAAGACATGATTGATACTCAAAATGTTTGATTTATTAATGGCTTTGCAGACCTGGCCTTGAACTTGCTGGGATGACCTATATATACGCGCTCTCTTTTTCTTTTTTCTTTTTTGAAAACGTTTTATTTTAATGTAAAAATGATCAGTTTCGAATAGAGAATTTTCCCTAGAAATATTCGGAAATACAAAAAAAACAGTAACAAAATTAAAAAAGAGTTACAGTTTTCAAAAATAAAAAAATGCATATCACATACTCCCTCCGTGTCATTATAAGTGTCACTTTAGGTTTTTGCACAAGGATTAATAAAACAATTAATTTTACATATTTTCTATATAAAAACACAATTACCTATACACCTAACCATATTTTAACCAATAGAAAAATAAACTGCAGCATAAAATTAAAAAAATTTGCATTGAAAGTCGAAAACGACACTTATTTTGTAACAAGAAAAATTATCTAAAACGACACTTAATATGAAACGGAGGGAATACTTCATTTTTCTCTCGATGTGGATCATCAGTATTTTACTTTAAATGTTAAGGCATGTATCAGATTTTGAAAATTAAAAAAAAAAATATTATCAAATCTTTTATTTAATAAATTTTGGTGGGAGATTCTCAAGTGTTTTTATAATATTCATTGATAAAATGTTGGAATAATTTTATTTTAATATGTACAAAATAAATATTAATATAATTTTTAGAAAATCATTTAAAAGCTACCAATAATGATGTAGTAATGGCTTTGAAGACCTGGCCTTGGACTTGCTAGGATGACCTATATATATATATATATAGATATATATGCAATTTTTTTTGCTTTTTGAAAATACATTATTTTGAAGTAAAAAGGATCAATTTTGAATATAATTATTTCTCTAAAAATATTCTGAATAAAGAAATTCAAAAAACAATAAAAACATTTAAAAGAGGTATAGTTTTCGAATGAAAATATAGATATCACATATCATTCATTTTTTTGTCGAATTAGATCATTACTACTCCCTCCGTTTCATATTAAGTGTCATTTTAGAGAAATTTTTTTGTTACAAAATAAGTGTCATTTTCGACTTTCAATGCAAAATTTATTAATTTTATGCTGCAATTTATTTGTCTATTGGTTGAAATATTGTTAGGTGTATAGGTAATTGTGTTTTTATATAGAAAATATGCAAAATTAATTGTTTTCTTAATCCGTATGCAAAAACTTAAAGTGACACTTATAATGAAACAGAGGAAGTATCTATATTATTAAAACTGAAGTACCAATGGAGATTGTTTAGAAACATGGATATCAATATTAAAAAATAAGTATGTTTGGGAACATGAATAACAATATTAAAAACGTTTTAACCAAAATTGTATCTTATTTTGGCTCAATTCACATTTTGACGACCCAACCCGAATCATAATTATAATTTTATTTTTTTAAGATGGTGATTATTATGTTGTTTAGAAAAATGATTTGAGAATAAATATTTCAAATTATTAAAAAATGCATTTCTTCTTTATTTTTGTAAAAACATAAAATTCACTTGCGTAATATAGATTTTGTCTATATAAAATCGTTAAAATTTATTGAATGTTATCATTTACTAAACAATAAATATTTTAATATAATAAATAAATTATGAGAAATATATGATACATCTGCCAATTATATACACATAATTAAATGATCACATTTACAGAAATACAAAAAAAAAACAATAACAAAATAAAAAAGAGTTACAGTTTTCGAAAATAAAAAATGCATGTCACATACATCATTTTTCTCTCGACGTGGATCATCAGTATTTTACTTTAAATGTTAAGATCTGCATCAGATTTTGAAAATTAAAAAAAAATATATTATCAAATCTCTTATTTAATAAATTTTGGTGGGAGATTCTCAAGTGTTTTTATAATATTCATTGATATACGTACAAAATAAATATTAATATAATTTTTAGAAAATTATTTAAAGCTACCAATAATGATGTCCTAAATAAATATTCTATGATTAATATAAAACAATGCTCCAGTGTAATCAGCGAAGATCTTGTCTCTTTCAGTTTGCACCTAAAATAATTTATAGGATAAAAATAAGTGTTTTAATAGGGTTACCCACTTCATCATGACTGAGTTTTTTTTTTTAAATTATTTTAAACAACATGCACAAAAGAAACAAGGAGGGACTATTTATAAACATTATTTCAGAAGTGATTTGATTATATATCATCATCATATTTATTTTCACAAAAAATAATATAATTTATAAAAAATGACATGACGTCAATTTAATTGTGACATAGACAATTCTTTTAATAAGTTTTCTAAAATTTGATAATAATTAATATATGATCATTAACTTTAATAAAAATAATTTAATATTATATTTACAAATATAAAACTATTTCCACAACTAGAAAATATAAAAAGTTCATAATATTTATATGAAAAATAATATACTTATGTCTTCTTCATATTCATTCTCACAAAACTGATATAACTTCTAAAAGAAATGACATGCAACAAGTTACAAATATTTAGAGAGTTAAATTTTTGAAATTTGAAACAAACTCAATTAAAATGTCTAAAAATAATTTAAGTTTCTATTAATTTATTCACTTTTAACCGTGATAAAATATCTAAATTAAATGATTAACTGTTGATTTACTAAATAAATTAATTGATTAATTTTTATCACTTCTCTATAAACCCCAACATACCAGAAACGAAACATATATCATTATCAAAGTAAGTGATCTCGTTCTTGTATTTATCATTATCTTTCATAAAGTGATTTAGTTACCTGATAATCAGAATTAGTATCGTAACTATTTTCTCCATTTCCTTCTTTCATGCTAAGAGCGTCCACCAAAGATTGCCTGATTAGACTTGCACTGGAAGGGATGCTTTACGCCAAAAATGGTATTAGCGCCGGCTGGTCCCGGGTCTAAGGGGATTATTTGGGCCGAAAGTCCAGACACCTCCTGGTTATTCAAAAAAAAAAGAATATAAACAAACTTTTTTCAATCAAATGGGTTAGTTACAACGTGAGGCCTGATTAATTTACATATATGATACACCTACTCATTCTACAATATGTAAATCAGTTGACAGAAGTGTAGAAAAAGATGCATGGTTTACCTTGAGGAAGACATGATTGATACTCAAAATGTTTGATTTATTAATGGTTTTGAAGACCTGGCCTTGGACTGACTGGGATGACCTACATATACGCTTTTCTTTTTTTTTTGCTTTTTGAAAGTGTTTTATTTTGAAGTAAAAACGGTCAGTTTCGAATAGAGAATTTGCCTTAGAAATATTCGGAATACAGAAATACAAAAAGAAATAATAACAAAATTAAAAAAAGTTACAGTTTTCGTAAATAAAAAAATGCATACCACATACTTATCTTCATTTTTCTCTTGATCATTAGAATTTTGCTTTAAATGTTACGTGAAATTGCTAAAAATAACTCAGAACTTGATTTCAAATGCAAAAATGTACCCCAAATTCAATCAAATGAAAAAATAACTTAAAAGGCTATTGAAATACAACAAGCTCTTTGTGAGCAAACAAAAAAAATTGTATTCAATTTTACCATAATAATCTTTTTGCGTGAGAAGACTTCCGTGTAAGTCTTCTACGGAATACTTCTCTAGAAATCTTCTCAAACAATAAATCTTAAAAAAAATTTATAAAAAAATTAACAATATATTTATATGTGGAAAAAATAGAAATCATGTAACCACAAACATTTGTAAATGATGTAAATTTATATCAACTAAAATTGAATTGTTTTCAACCTAGATGATTTAATGTAGAATGAATCATGATATTCATTGGTTTAGGGTTTAGTAACATATGTTATATCGTTGTAGGTAGTTTTTGGAGTAGATTTTGAAATCTTATTTTTTTAACTTTTTTTAATTTTTTGAATTTAACATCCTCTATTAAGATGATTTTAAACACTTTCTAAGTTTATTTTATGTTTAAGAAAATGTTTTTTGGTTAGTTAATTGATTTTAGAGTTTCAGAAGACTTCCCGGGAAGTCTTCTAGCTCCTGGAAGACTTTCCTGAAGACTCTGAACTTGAAAACTTCCCGGAATACTCCGAGAAGACTTCTCAAGAAGTCTTCCGAACCAAACCGGAACTTAATTTACCTTCAATTTGAAATTAACCGAAAAAAACTAAAATATATTTAACTAAATCTGATAATCTACCGGACATATAAATAGTATTTTTCACTTTTTGGTGTTTCAGAAAAAAAAAGTTGCTGAAAACCCTATCCTCCTCTTCTAAGGCGATTACTGTGGCGATTTTCGATGAATATTTTCTCCGTCGTTTTCACTCCATGTAATCTTTTTTTTCGGTCAATCTTGTATCTCCTTCATCACTCAAGCGTATTATAGTATATTAAACTAATTGGTTCTTCTTTTTTCAGATCTGAAACCGTTCGTTTCTCTCCGTGATTTCTTCCTCTATTTCTTTCCTTTCCGACCTCAATTTCTACGCATCGGCCGTTAAGTTGACCCATTTTTTTGTAATTCTCCCGGAAATCTGTCGTACGTCTTCATGGAAGTCATCCGTAAGTCTTCCATGAAATCTTCCGTAAGTGTTCGGAAAGTTTTCCGTAAGTTTTCGGTAAGTCTTTCGTAAGTCTTCAGTAAGTCTTCCGGAAGTCTTCCTTAAGTCTTTCGTAAGTCTTCTGAAGTCTTCCAAAGTCTTCTAGAGTCTGGATGTTAGTATAGAATTCTTGGTGTGTTTGTTTTATGTTTTTGAGATGTTGTTTTGTCATTGTTTGCAGGTTATAAAATGGAATTACCAAAACTTCCGAAGAGGTTGTTCACCCTAGGGGAAAAGCCCATTACATTGAAGAGCATTGAATATCATACTGATGACCCCAGAATATTTCATTTTGTAAAGTATGCTCTCCATGCTGATGAATGGAAAGAGCTAAGGAACTCTAGGTTGGGAGTCTTCATAAAGTTTTGGGAGTTGAACTTTGGTTGGGCGTCAAGGCTAGTTCACTTTATGCTATGTTTTCAGCTTGATGTCAAGAAGAAGTACGAGCTTTTGAGTCTCATTGTTTCAGAGCCGGTGAGGTTTTCACTCATTGAGTTTGAACATCTCACTGGTCTCAACTGCGAGTATGTTGAGCATGTGGATAATCCTCATGTAGAGCTAACAGAGGAGTTGTATTGGTTCTGGGAGTTAATGGGGTTTGATATCGATTTTGTTTCAAGCTCCCAGAAAATAATGGTGGCGTGTGGGAGATGTGGACAGTGGTCTCGGGATAACCGTATGAGATTAGGAACCCTAGCCATCTACACAATATTCATTGAAGGCGAAAGTCCACATCCGCTACACGGGCTAGTCATGTTAGGCTAGTGATGAATATAGAAGACATTGAGACCTACCCATGGAGGAGATTGGCGTTTAAAATCCTTATAGACTATGTAAAAGGTAAGGATTTGACAAAATCTTATACCATTGATGGGTTTGTTCAAGTACTCCAAGTCTGGATCTACTTCGCTCTACCCGAGTTTTCTGCGGAGTATGGAAAGCCCATACGAAACAAACTTATTCCTCCCTTTGATGGCTTATGCGGGACATAAAGGATAAAATTTTGTCAAAGAGGGTATCAGCACACATGTATGTATGATTATTCCCAATAGTATGGTAGTGATTATTGTCTCAGTATCTAACTTGCTATTCATTATTTCTTGCAGACTCGCATGGTGAACCTTGTGGTGAATGAGATTGGTGAATTTTTCCCTCAGTGGGACAATGATAACACCGATGTGGCGGTTGAAAACCTCGTGAATCTCATGTGTGGTGGTGAAGGTAAGTTGAATTGGGGCAAAGAGTGTTGGGCAAGCCATGATACTAGGCCGTGGACCAATCTAAAGGTTATCATTGTTAAGGACAAATCTCTTGAGATTTCTTTGAAGGAAGAAAGAAGACCCTGGAAGAAACTTCGTACAGTCTCTCAGTGAAGGATCTCTTAGAACAAAGAATAATAAGAATAACTTTTCTTATTGCTTTAGAAACTACTCAAAACTAAATCTCTCAATGTTTCTCTTAGATCTCTTATGGAACACCTCTCCATGAGACTTATATTTATAGTGAAGGACAATTCTCTTTAACATGTGGGATATGGAAAACACAAACCTAATCTAATTGAAAACTTCATTTTCCTATTCTAGATTTCTTTTTTGTGTTTATCTCTTAACAATATTAAACATCTAATAATATGTTAAGTTTCCACAAGTTTGGAATTACCCAACAATCACCCCCTTAATTCCAACTTGAATTAGGGAGACCAATTTCTTAAACTCCGATTAAGCTTCTCATTTGCTTGAACTTAATCCTTGCTAATGGCTTGGTTAGGATGTCGGCTTTCTGCTCAACACTCGGCGTTTACATATATCGACTTAGTACACCAACTATGTAACACACACCTAGTCTTGTGTGAAGTAGATACCCCAAACATCTTATGCTTCTTTTGCATTTTGTAGCATTTATCTTTGGTTCATCTCTAACCTTTGAGATCTTTGAACTCAACTCCATTGCTACGTGGATTGTGTTACACACTTCCATCTTTGTGTCACACATGATTCCTTGAGCATAATTCTCCTCCTTTATCTTGATTTTGTCTGCTCCTTGAATCTTGTAGATCCACTTTAACCTTATAGGTTTAATACCAGGCGGTCTATCCACAAGCTCCCATGTCTTGTTTCTTGTGATAGACTCTAACTTAGCTATCATCTTTCAACCCATAAGTAGTTCGACATCTTCGACTCAGCTGACATAAACTCTCCTCCTTCATCGGCGCAAGCTGGATTGAACTTACCTGAGGCAAACTCTCCTCCTCTATTGGTGCGAAAAGTCTTAATGGTTGAACCGGTTTGCTTCTCTACACTTTCCTTAAACCTTTTGAACCGATCGAATGCCTCACTTTTCTCCTTCATAAGTATAGTCCACATATACCTGGAGAAGTCATCAATTAGGACAAAGACATACTTGTTATTTGCAGGCGTTGGTGGTGTGATTGGTCCACACAAGTCTCCATGCAATAACTCCAATGGATTTGTCGCACGAAACATGGCTTTAGTCGGGAATGAATGTCTAATTTGCTTCCCTGCTAGACATGCATCACACACGCTTTCCTCGTGTGTTACACACGGTATTCCTACGACCATCTCCTTATTTACCATGTTGTTCATCACGCCATAGCTTATATGTCCTAGTCGAGCATGCCACCTCCATGTTGCATCTTCATCTCTGACATGTAAACACTGCGGATAACTAATCTCCATCGGGGTCTTGTAGAGACGGTTTGGAGATCTTGTAACACGTACAAGCAACTTACCACACGAATCCATGAGTGTTAAATAGACATCTTTCATGTTAACCTCACATATGTTTTCTGTTACTTGTCCAAAACTCAATATGTTGTGCTTCAGGTCGGGTATGTAGTATATGTCTTTGAGTGCCTTCTTCTCTCCAGTCTTGCACACAAAGGTAACAACCCCCTTTTCTACGATATCTACACACGATCCATCACCAAACTTCACTTTCCCTTTGGTGTTGAGATTCAAACTCGAAAAGAACTCTTTGTTTCCCGTCATGTGATTGCTCGCTCCATTATTCAAATACCAAACACTTGCATTGCCTTTGTCGATATCAAGATTCTTTGGAATCACCTTGTCTTCATTCAAGAATACCACCTCGTGTACATAGAGGGCATCGGCCTCTCGTGTTTCGTTTAAGTTGGTTTCCTTCCTCACTGACTTCTCGGGACATGAAGTTGCATAGTGACCCGGTTTGTCACATCTCCAACATATCATCTTCGAACGATCCTTCTTCGAGTTTTTGTCTTAGGTTTGTGACACATGACTTTAGTTGTGTAACCTACCACGATCTCTGCCTCTTCCATTCCGTCCTCTACCTCTACCACGAAAATCTCCATAGTTCCTCTAAATATGGTGATTGTTATCCGAAAACATAAGCTTCCCTTGGTCTTCTTTTTGAGTTTCTTCCCCTACACGCTCCTCATACGCCTTTATCCTTTCAACTATGTCCTCAAAACCAGTAGAGTTGAGTTCTAAGACTTGTTCAAGCGACGCTACGATCTGAATATACTTGTGTCTTGGAAGACCCTTCAAAAACTTCTTAAACATCTTGGATTCTTCTATGTTTTCTCGAGGTTGCCTTGGATGATAACCCTGATAGCTTTCCCGCAAAGTCATCCACGGTATCACTATCATCCATCTTCAACCTGTTGAACTCCATCATCAATGTCTGAAGTTTCGCCTCCCTTACACGATCAGCTCTAAGGTGTCGTGACTTGATGGCGTTCCAAATGTCTTTTGATGCGGTTTGTTCTCCCACCTGGAGAATCAAAGTTTCGGGAATAGATTGAAACAAAAGAGCAATCGCGACATCGTTCTTCTTTTGATCATCTGAACCAGGGTTCATCGTGTCCCACACATCATGAACACGGAGTAACGCCCTCATCCTCATCGACTAAACTGTGTAGTTTGTCGAGTTCAGCATCGGACATTGGATGGATGCGGATCCAAGGTCCTTCGTGCGTGGAGCCCTATTCACATCAGCCATCTTGCGCGAATTCTTGCTTCACAGCCACCAGGATCGAAGCTTCAACTTAAGCTTTGATCGAAGCTTTTAACATAAGCTCTGATACCAATTGAAAGATCTATTAGAACAAAGAATAATAAGAACAATTTTTCTTATTGCTTTAGAAACTACTCAAAACTAAAGCTCTCAATGTTTCTCTTAGATCTCTTATGGAACACCTCTCCATGAGACCTATATTTATAGTGAAGGACAATTTCCTTTAACATGTGGGATATGGAAAACACAAACCTAATCTAATAGAAAACTTCCTTTTCCTATTCTAGATTTCCTTTTTGTGTTTATCTCTTAACAATATTAAACATCTAATAATATGT
This sequence comes from Moricandia moricandioides, assembly GCA_905132885.1. NCBI lineage: Eukaryota > Viridiplantae > Streptophyta > Magnoliopsida > Brassicales > Brassicaceae > Moricandia > Moricandia moricandioides. Next base: position 74,225 of record CAJHQQ010000796.1, read on the forward strand.
TAAGTTTCCACAAGATTGGAATTACCCAACACTGAGGCTCGTTCTGAGATTCGTACCGAGTCTTTTGTTTCGTGGAGTGGGGTTAAGAAAGAAGAGATTGAACAAAGTTTTAAGAACTTGATGAAAGTTATAACTGATGGATTTGGGCAGTGCCTAAAGGAGATCAAGCTTCTTGCAGATATAATGGAAACTGTGGAGAAGAAGGTGGGAAGCAACCATAATGAACTTCAACTCATAGTTTCAGAACTGGATAAGGCTGCGCACGAACTAGGGGTTAATATTGAAACCTCTCCCAAAATTAAAGTGAAGAGAAATACTAAGAATAAGAAGTGAAAGTGTATGCTCCGATGGATGGTACATGTGTGGTCATTTGTTGCTTGTTTTTGCTTGGTTTTGTATGGACTTTCTTCATTTTGTTGATTGGATGGATGGTACATGTCTTTCATTTGTTGATTGGAACCTTTGACAAAGTTAATTTTATATGGATTGAAGTTGTTATGTTTGGTACTTGTCTTGACATTTCTATTGAACCCGAAATTGCAGAGAGAGTGTGTGAATGGGGGGAAAACAGGAAGTGTGAAAAAATACCAAAAACAAATGAGTAATATCAATGCACTTCGGGTCAAGGAGGTGGAAGACCCAAGTGTTGTTATTATGGACAAAACTGAACCAACCACATCAGATTTAGATAGCGAGGAAGAGAGACACCAAGTAAAAAAACATGATATCACGGCATTCCTCACAGGAAAGAGTGAGTGAGATATGAAGCATGTTGCATCACAACAGTCTCCTTATCAGGGCAACAACACAACCAAATTGATTGTACCGAACAAGAAGGTTGGTCATGGTTATGATCTGTTTGCTCTCGTTGACAAGAAAAACATTAAGTTGCTTGTTAATTTTTTGAAAAAATATTTGTACGTATTAATCTCCCACAGAACATTAAGTTGGTTGTTGTTGTTTGTTGATCTAGTTTTGTAATTTTCAGGAATCATAAAGTAGCTTTTGATAAAAGACCACTGGAGCCAAGTCTGTGGTATTCTACCATCCGAACACCCATAAAATGGTTCTACGACTCGGTAAGATTTTTAAGGTTTACTTATGGAAATCTTCTGGATGTCTTTTGGAAGTCTTCCGGAAGTCATATGGATGTCTTCTAGAAAACTTCTAAAAAACTTCCACAGGATGTCTTCTTGAAGTCTTCTGGAAGTTTTCTGGATGTCTTCTATAAGTCTTTTGTAAGTCTTTTCGAAGTCTTCTGTAAATCTTTCAGAATTCATATAGACGTCTTCTATAAGACTTTTATATTTTAAGAATTTGTATGACTTGTTGTGTTTTCAATGGAGCATATGGATGGTTTTATCAATTTACTGAGGCATCGGTTCCATAGGAATCCAGAGCATTTTAGGACCGATAGATTTTGCTTTCTTGATCATGTGTTTAGTAGGATGTGGACGTTTAAGTTCCTGGAGTTTAAGAGGTCAGAGCCTGATATGAACGGGTTAGGAAGGCGGCTCCCTACCGGGAGTCGGGATTATTATGCAGGTTTTGCTACCCAAAATTTTCCAAACAAAGAAGGTTTAGATATCGGAGGTGAATGATATTTATGCGCCAGTGAACTTCAAGAACATAAATCGGTATTAGGGAGAAGATGGCTACGGAGCTATTTGATAAGACCCATGGCTACAATGGGACGAAAAACCGGTATTGAGAGCTTGGAGATGTACAATTGAATGTGTAATTTTTGTTTGATGCTTTTGCAACCTTGAAATACATTAATAGGGTAGGGCACTAATCTTTTGTACAACTACTTTGGTAGTGCACTAATCTTTTGTCCGCTTTTGTAACATATTCTAATGAAGGAACCTATTCAAACACAAGACATACTACATAAGATAAATTCATAAGACATAAGTTCACAAGACATAAGACATAAGTACACAAGGCATAAGATAGATAGCTGGAAGACTCGCTAGACGACTTACAGAAGACATCCAGAATACTTACAGAAGATGTCTAGAAGTCTGACACAAGACATCCAAAATAATTGTCGAAGACTTACAGAAGACTTCAAGAAGACATCCTCTGGAAGACTTACAGAAGATTTACGGAAGATTTACGGAAGACTTACAGAAAATGTTCAGACGACTTACAGAGGACTTGCCAGCAGATTTCCAAGAAGATTAATTCTCACTATTTGGAAAATTTGGACGTGTATGACCAGGTTGTCTGCAGTTTGAGCATCTATAATCCTTGTGTAGCTTCCGTGGTTTGTGTCCTCTCATCCTAGATATCTCCAACCAAGATTGCCATCTTGAATTCTTTTGTCGCCCCGAACCACCTTTTACATCTGGAGGAAAACAAGTTCGGGACTCAACTTCTCCACCACAAAGATATATATTATGTGAGTATACTGCATACAAATATTCCCTCGAGTATAAGGGGCACACAAGTGTGGCAATATGCATATTAGCAAAGGTTCTAGCTGTTATAGCATGCGAGCAAGGTATTTTCTCGATTCCATAGACACCACAATCACACTTAGTATGTTCCAAATCAACAACACAGTCACGTTTGCCACCTGCCACAAAGAATCGACTTCCATCAATTGGTTGGACAGTCATCGTATCCGCTAACTCCTCACGAATCGCCAATAAGTATTCAACTCCCCGACTATGTTCAGTTGTGAGATTCAGAACATCTTCTCACCTTTTCCAATACCACCTTCCCAACTTTTCCCTTATAAACTCCAAAAGAAACACTATGGGAAATCCTCTTGTTCTCTTGAGAGCAGAGTTAATAGATTCAGCTATGTTACTCGTTTTTTATTGTACCTTTCTCCATGACGATGAATCCGTGACCATAGTCTCACGTCCGATTCCTCCAAATATGTTGCAAGTGTCGGGTTAGCATTCCGGATCTCCTCCATGTAGCGATTAAAGTCGAAGAGTGTATGAGCATAAGCAGCGCCTTTAACCAAGTACAATAGATGCTTCCCTTTATACTTTTGGACAATGTTCTGTTGTAGGTGATAATAACATATTCCTCGGGTTGCCCAAGGGAACACATTTTCACACGCGCTTTTAATGGCTCTGTGTCGGTCGGAGACTATCATCAAAGCATGCTGATCAGATACACAACTCCTCAGTTGTGTGAAAAATCATTCCCAAGCAGCATCATCTTCTATATCTACGATTCCAAAAGCCAAGTTCTCAGTTTTGTGAAAAATCATTCCCAAGAACCAACTACTCAGTTCTTCTTATTGTTTTTTTGTTATCAAAAGAAAGTTAGAAGAACTTCTATGGAAGTCTTCTAGTCAAAACACGCAAAAGGTCAATTGCAAAGCTAACATATGCATTGACCAGAAGACTTCTCTAAAAGTCTTCTTCGTGAACAGATCTGAAAAAAATATCGATTTCATACCTTGGACCGACCGTCAGATGACTTGCTTAGGCTTCTCCAATCACACAGAACTTCAGTACTCTAGCTACCAATCTGTTAATGACCAAGATACATGAGGTTCGACGCCTCTATGAACATTACAAAGTTTGGAATAAAAATCTTGGGTTTTTTGGATGAATTTTTAAGGAAAGTGAATGAAATGTAGTTTGAGTGCACAACAAATAAGATATCAAGAGAAAAAATCATTTTTTTGCCATTAAAACTTTTAAATTGGTTGTTCATAGTAGTTGGGGAACTGATGGTAATGACAATATTGTAAATATTTGGTGAAGATGAAGATTATAGAGTAAAAGACTTATTCAAAAAAAACAAAAACATTTTCGTGAATAACTCGAAAATCTAGGGTGAATAAGGCAAATGAAAGTTTCAAAAAAATGGTTAGTTAGTTTTGCATTTAACTTCAAATTTTGAATCACTTTTGTAAAACACCCTAAATGTTAAAATCTGTATCAGAGTTTGAAAATTAAAAAAATTATTATCAAATCTTATTTAATAAATTTTGGTGCGAGTTTCTCAAGTGTTTTTAAAATATTCGTTAATAAAATATTGGAGTAATTTTATTTTAATATCTAAAAAAATAAATATTAATATAATTGTTAGAAAATAATTTAAAAGCTATCAATAATGATGTCCGAAATTAATATTCTATTATTATTAATATAAAATAATGTTCAATGTAATCAGCGAAGATCTTGTCTGCTTCAGTTTTGCACCTAAGATAATTTATAGGATAAAATAAGTGTTTTAATAGGGTCGACCGACTTCTTCATTACTCATGAGGGGATTTAAAAATTATTTTAAATAACATGCACAAAAAACAAGGAGGGACTATACTTAAAAATTATTTCAAAATTGATTTGCTTATATCTATCATTATGTTTACTTTCACAAATAAAATATATAATTTATGAAAGATACATGACATCAATCTAATTGTGACATAGATAATTTTTTTTATAAATTTTATAAAATTTCATAGTAATTAATATGTCATCATTAACTTTAATAAAAATAAACTAATATTATATTTACAAATATAAAAATATTTCCAAAACTAAGAAATATAAAAATTTCATAAATTTTATATGAAAATAATATGCTTATATGTTTTCCTCACATTCATTCTCACAAAAACTGATATAACTTCTAAAAGAAATGACATGCAACAAGCATGTCACACGATTCCATTGATGTAAATTTATGTTTTTGATAAGTTTTCTAAAATATGATAATAATTCATATATCATTAATCAAGTCAAAAATATTTAGGTAGTTAAATGTTTGAAATTTTAACCAAACTCAATTAAAAGGTGTAAAAATTAATTTACATTTCTATATATTAGTTTATTCACTTTCAATCGTGAGAAAATATCTAAATTGAATGATTAATTGTTGATTTACTAAATAAATTAATAGATTAAATTTTATCAGTTTAATTTATCTTATATAAATAAAAAATTATATTTACTTACTATATTTAGATATCAAAATAAATATAACCACTAAATGTAATATAATTGTTATTTTTTTATAAAATAAAGATTAATATTTTATAGAAATTCAACTAAATCTAAATAGATTATATTGAAATAGTTAAGCAACTGAAAATATTTTTTTATAGTTTTAATTTGAAAATCAATAAAATTAAAATCTAAAAGTAATTATATTCAATATCGATTAAAACAAAAAGAATTATTTTGTAAAGTATTATAATGTGAATGCGCAGGAAGCCTCCTGACATTATATGCTATAAAAATTAGGTAATATGTCTCGGCATTTTACCCCATACATGAATCCGTATCCGACCCTGACCCGAAAAATCCAAACCGAAATCTGAACCGAAATAGTAAAATATCCGAACTGGTATGAGTTATGAAAGATTGGATATCCAAATCCGAATGGGTAATATCCAAACCCGGATGGATATTCGAAGATAACCGAACATATGTATATTTATGATGCATATGAATCAAAATCAAATGATATACATATAATTGTAGAAAGTGAGTTGCTACTCACTTAAATTGTATGTCAAACTTCTTTTTTTATGCACTAACAAAGATTGCATCCAAAATTTCAAAATAATAACCAGATTAATGTCTTTCTTTTTTCAAAGTTTTATCCTCAAACTTATTAATCGTCTAATCTTGGCATGCAATTTAAGTGAGTAGCAACTATAAATGTCAAGTAAGGAGTAGCAACTATAAATGTCATCTGGGCGCCATAGAGTATGCGTACTTGGCGAAAACCTGCTCAAAAATGGCATCTCCGAAATGCGCAAGGAGTAACGGCTCAGTGATGCATCATGTCCAGCTTGCCTGCTTTTTAGCAGCTTCCAAATGAAGTGATTTATCCTCATCATCTTCTTGGATATGGTCAATTTTGTAAGGAACAATATGGTCATATGCCTCAATCTTGTTGCTCTCAAAGGACCCCTCCGTTAAGATAACTTCCCTCATCTCTTCTTTGTTTGGATTGTAGAATGGCATGTTGAACGAGTCCATCTCTGATCCCTTCACAATCCCCTACATGCGCATTTTCCCACATTTTTGTAAAGTTCAGTAATTCTTGTAACTTCAATAATTATTGGCTACTCTATATGTATATATATATATGAATGCTTAAATAACAATAAACTTCAAGAAGGTGGTTAGTGAGTACGTACCTCGGAGACTAGATCGAGGAGGCAATCAGATAATAACGTCAAGACTTGTGAATAGTTTTTGGATGAAGGATTAGAAACATTTCTGAACGTTAAAACCATGTGCCCATTAGGCACGGTCTCTTCTGAAAGCATTTTAAGGAACAAAGAAAAATCATTCTTGAACTGATTCAAATAACTCTTGAACACATTTGGAGGGAATGGATCTTTAATATGAATGATTTTAGTGGTGCTCTCAAGGCCATCAGGAACCTTAGAAAGCCAATGGACACGAAAAGACCGAATGAACAAAATGAAGGGACTTGCTAGGGAATAGCCTCGAGTAGGAGGAACCTAGAACTCCTGAAACAAAGCACCTTCCTTTAACCTGCTTCTCTAAGAAAGAAGGAACCACTTGGATGCAACCGGGAAATTCAAACTTCTCTAACATTTTTTGTACATTTTCTATGACCATAGGTTAAGTCTCATAAAAAACACTTCTCTGTAAAGCCCAAAAAGTCACAGTGTTTTCATATTTTTTTAATATACTAAGATTTGATATGCAAACAATATAAACGGATATGGTGGTCCGCTCTGACTAAGTTAACCAATTTGCCTTAATCGCCAAAGTACTCTAACGTTAGAGCACAAGGAAGCCGATTATTCGACTAGGGTCCTGGCTTTGAACACAGGCTCCTCATAGAGTGTCTTGATACCTGATAATGTGCATTAGCCCGGGCGGCCGAATAAGATTATTCTGCGGGGCACGTTTTTGAACCGTAACTGATAATGTGCATTTGAACCGTAACTATGTTCACCAGTACCTCCATTCATGCTAAGAACGTTTACCAAAGATTCCCTTTATTTACACGAACTTAATTCAATCAGATAAAAATTCAAAAAGTATTATATTAGTAAGAAAACAGTGTTAGTTATGTTTCAAAAATATAATATTGGTAGCTGACCTCAAAACGGAATGAATTATCCAAAAAAATAAAACTCTGAAAATTAGTCACAAAATGATACGTATGGATCCATATTTTCGCAGCGAACTAACATGCATGGAACATAACCTAAATTTATTCCAAAGATCAAATGGTTTCAAGAATCATGTTCAGTTAAACGTATTATCAAAACAGATCTCGAACCTGATCGTCCAAATGCCACTACAAAAACAATAAGCATATTACGAAGCGAGACCTATACATGCCTTTCCATTTCCAAGTAAACCCTTTTATCCAAAAGAAAGATTGATTCTTACCTTGAGAAAGACATGATGATGTAAACTGGTTATTTATTTTTTTACCAAATCGGTAATATGGATTAACTTAAAGAATGTCAGGTTTGGGCTAGCTGGGATAAGCATATATATATATATATATATATATATGTGCTTCCGGAACAGTCTACACACATACACAAATGTTTTTAATTTGGACTACGTAGTAGGTGTGCATGAATGAAGTAGGGTGCAAAGCTGGTTGCATATTTCATTCACACCTACTCAGATTACCGGCTTGGTGAGAGAAGCAAATGTAATGGCCCAACGAATTTTACTGTCAAAAGGTGATGAAACTCATATCAATATTTAATGTATTTCAAAAGCCAAAACACACAGCCACGGTTGTCTTATTATGGGTGTTGATTTTGTAATTGTCGTCTTGATTTCATAGAATTTTGCGAAAACGACTGTGAATAATCCACTTTTTCTGTCCGCCCCAGAACATAATGTCGACGTAATTTTTTTTTAATTGTAGTACGCATGTGGCAACGACTGTATCTTTCCAAACCCAAGGAAATGAAGTACTAAAACTAAAGAAAAAAAATCTCTTTTTCTTAAATATATTATTTGCTGTATCAATTTAATAAAAGTTTTCCCATGTCTTTTTCTCATTAAATTTAGACGAAGATTTTTTTTAACTTATCTTTTTAACGTTTCATTTTTTTTTGTTACAACAGTTATCGAATATAGTTTAAATCGCTAATTTCTATATATCCCAGTTTTACAGAGTCTTTGGTTTTGTATCTAAGGTTTAAAATCTATTAGGTATGTATTTCAACTACATATTTCACCTTGTATTCTGCTTGAATTCCACTTTATATCATTATATGCAATTTGTTGTTAAGTTTTCAAAAATATGATATTTAGAATATCCAATAAACGGAATTTATTAGTAATTAAAACTTTGATTTGTGAATAACCAATGTCTGAGAACTTGTATATAGGGAAATAATTGTAAGTTTATTGGTAGCATAACTGTATATTTTTTGTGTAAAAAATAAGTTTAAAAACTCTTAACACTGCTATTCTATTAACGTGCAGCTAATCTTTATAGGTTACTTTATAAAGTGATTTAAACCAATGAGATTGCTACCAAGCTAAAATGATGTTTGCAATTCGCATGTTCCAATCTAAAGTTAGATGTTAGACTGCATATTTTGGTGGCTTTCTAAAACAAATGAGGATTACTTATATGTAAACAAATTCAAAAACGCAAACTCTATATTCACACATAGAAAAGACATGAACCATCATTATTGATAGCACCATAACCAAGACCGATTAAGGGAGGTGGGGGAAAAGTACTCAGACCAGGACCCATCCAAAATTTATAAAATCTCCTATATGAAAGGGGAATGTCTCTCTACAGTTGAGTGACACATTGATATAGGAAAGTTTGTCACGTGGATCATGAATTTGACGATCCAAATCTTGCGACTTCAGTATCTTCATCATCAACATTGGCCATTCTACTCAAAGCATTCAGAGAGACGCCACTGAAAAGAAAAATATAGGGAGTATTGGTTCCATAGGTTTTAAGCGTCCCTAGAAAATTTGTTGGCCAAAGACTACGAGCAGCTCAAAACCCAAAGACTACTAATCATATATGTGTTGCATGTTTACTGAACTTACCCCCTCTCATGTTGGTAACTTTCAAAATCTTTACTGCGCGCGTCGCTTTTACTCTGTTGTGTGAATGCTTTCGGCTTGGTTACATTGTTTCTTTTGGGTATGTACTTTTAACACTGCTTCCTATGTACACTTGAATATGAACCACATTGATCAGTTTGTAGTGGAAAAAGGTTAGAAAACGACTATTAAGGAAACACTTTGTATGTTAGTGCTCATGTTGAGAGAGAGAGATATGTGTGATAATTCTGGCTTGACAGTAAATCCAACTTTTTTTTTCCTCTAACGATATTCATATAAAATACTAAGAAAATATAATCTGAGCAGTGATTGAAGTATCACTTTCTTGTAAGTAGTAATCGAATTATCAAATTTAACACAGAAAAATATGCATAAAACCATTACATAGGATGAAAAAAGAGTTATGACAAGTAAAACGAAAAAAATATATGTAGTTATAGTGTCAGTGTGACTAAAGAAATTTGGAATCTTGGTGACTACACCTAATGTATTTGATATGGGCCATTGCCATTTAGACAACTTATAGTATCTTTTTGTCGACCGCTGATATATATGTGGGCCAAATAAATATAAGCTATACTACAATTCGTAGGCTTGGGTTTATATGCATAATACATTAAATACTATATATTGATTCACGTCAACATCCTTATCTTTCCTGTTTTCGTTCATGCATCCATGATAGGGATAATAATGCATGTCTTAGCTCCTTTTTATTTTTATTTCTTGAATATTATTTTCTGTCTTCTGCTCCTAAAAGATGTGAGCCTGAGGTGAAAGTACATGAAATAGGAAATAGTTTTTTTTGGAACAGTGAAAAAACGTATTTACGCATGCATATATTCCTCATAAATTAGATTTTTTTCACTATATATTAACGTGTAATCCAACAGTTTTTATTTTAATTAATATGCGTGTGTTAATTAGCAGAGTTTCTTTGGAGTATAAAATCTAACTCTAGTATGTAGTTTTAGGTTGTCAAGTTTATCAAAACATTAGCTAATAAACTTAAAAGTGCAGTGATGGTGGATATATCCAACAACCACAATAGCGATAATAGCCAATAGCCGTTCGTGGTGGAAACAATCATCATTGTTGCCGGTCTCAAATAAAGATCCCGAACAAACAAAAAGAAAGAGATTTAAAGAGGCAATCAGTAATTTTTTTAAAAGGCAATCAGTAATTTATATAAATATAAGTAAAATTAGAAAAAACAAACACAAAAGATATCGAAAAAGGTGGAAAACTGCTTTTGAAATTTTATCAGCAGAGATTACGGGTCCTGGTGAAAAAGAAAGTCACTTTTCATTTTAATTTTCCTGCGTGACTGCATAAAAGTGAATTTTTTATACTTTCACAATTCAATATTATTGCACTATGATTAGTGCTAAGACGTACCCACCGGACTGCATGCGGCTTAAGCAATTACGTATAATAATTTTATATATAGCCTATGAGATGACTTATTAGAGCATCAATCATTCCCATGAAAAGGTAGTGAGTGAAATCTCTTCCTCTCCAAATCATATACACCGTGCCCATTTTGTATGTCGCTTCTTTTTAATATAATTAAAAATTCTATAAAATAATTCGACTAAATTTTGTTAAGTTTTTTTTAACACCTAAATTTTTTTTTCAATTTTTAATGTTTTAACTATTTAATTTAATCATTTTTAAAATTGTGCTCGTTTTAATATACAAACTGTTTGTGTTTCAATTAAAAATAACAATAAGTTTCAAAACAAAATTTAAAACATTTCTAAAATCCAAGAAATTTTTAAATCTAATTTTCAGTTTTGGGAAAGAAATTAAGTAAATTAGGGAGAAATTTTAAATTTTTTTTAAAATGAAGAAAAATAAATAAATTTGTTTTCTATTTCAAAAAAAAAATTTGCTAGGAATACCACAAGTTAAGTACCAATTTTCAAAAATATACTCAATCAAAAATATATTAACATTTGAGTTTACACTTTAGTGATTATTGTTTAGGGTTTAGGGGGAAATGGACGGTGTTGAGTTTCTAAATGTTTTATAAATATTTAGAAAAATTAGTTTAATCTATTTTCATCATAAATTTAGGGTATTATTGAAAATATTCATTCATTAATGGTAAATTTGAAAAGTGGTATCAAACTTGTGGTAGAAGTATAATTTCTCCAAAAAAACAAACTAAATTCAAATATAAAGCTTAAAACCTTTATTACAAAATTTAAAATTATCCAAAATTTATATAATTTTATTTTATAAAGCATAAAATCAAATTAAAGTTAAGATTTTGTTAATTTTTTAGAGATGCTTTAATTTTTGTTTAAAAAATATTAATTTTTTGATTAAAATAAACATAATTTTACTATTAAAATAAGCACAATTTTAAAAATGTGTGTATTACAATAAGTAAAATAATTAATTAAGGTATTAAACTCGGTAGCGAAAAAAATAGATACTAAAAGTTTACCAAAATTTAGTTGAAATATTTTTAAAAAATTTCCCTTAGTATAATTCATAATTAATATTAAATGCCCAAAAAGCCAAGTCGGAACCAATACAAAATTTTGGCTTACCGGGATACACAACAACGATTTAGAACAAAAGAAGATTAAGCTGAGATAAACAACATACATCTAAAGATTAAGCTGAGATAAATTACCGAAGCAAATTCTGATGAAGCAAAACCTCAAAACTCCGACGGAGCACATTCGGTAAAATGTATTTGGTATCTTCAAATCTTCACGGGAGTTAGTGTATCCAGGGTTAGCCCTTCGCTCCGACCTAGTTGACCATCAAAGAGTAAGCCATCCTTGACTCTCAAAACTCTACCTTTACCGTCAAACTCTATAGCTCCACTGTCACAAAGTTTAAACGGTCGCACATAGTTCCACCTTCACTCCAATCAAGAATAAACATATATCATTTTTGTATTTTACGGGATTTATAAGTAAAAAACTGTTCTTTTTAAAATAATATAACCTTATTTTTTTAGTAAATTTTATACATAGTAGTATCTATCATATTATTTTAGCAAATTTTATTGATATAGAATATTTTTGGATGTTAAGATATTAAGTTTTATTTTTTTCATTTAATTTATGTTCTAGATTTTAACCTGCGCGTATATATATTTAAGTTTTATGACAAATTGATAAAATATTTATTACTATTTGGAGTTTTGTATTATGTAACTTAATATGTCTTGTTCGATATTATTAATATATAAGATATATAATTTTATTCATATGTTTATGAAGCGGCATGTATTAATATATAAATTATTTTAATATATTTTAAAATAAAATGAAATAAATATAATCATATAAGAATTAAAATAGAATAATTAGTCTATTTAAACCGATTTTGTTAATTTTTTGATGTTTTCTAATGAAAAGGGATTAATTTTTTTTATAATTCGCATTGATCAATATTTATTTTAAAGATTTTTTAATTGAAATAAGCTACATTTCTTTTATTTAATTTACAAACATAAATCATCAACTCTAAACTAAACAATCATATAATATAAATTTTTATCTTGTATAATTTATATTTATAAATTAAAGTAATATATAATAAATATATATTATTTATTTTAATTTAAATAATAATAAATTCTAATATTTTAATACTAATTACGAATTTAATGAATTATTTAAAACTGGTAATCAAAATATTTTGTTAAAAAAAATTAAAGTAAAATAGTAAATATTCAAAAATAAATAGTGGTATAGTAGAATATTCTTATGTGTGATAGTATATTTTATTCAAATGATCTAATATATAAATATTATTTTTAATATAATAAAATACTAATGAAATTGTCCAATGAATTTTTATCAGTAGATAAAATAAGATTATATTTTAATAGATTAGATATATGTAAAAAATTATTATATAATTAATTTTAATATATACTAGACATTTTCCCGGGCTACGTCCGGGTTATTGACATAAATTTTGTACTTCAGCTATGTCTATATTTTTATTTTTATTTTAAGATGTATAATGTGTACATATATATTGTGAATTTCAAAAAATAGAAACTATAAAAAGAAGTTTAAATTATTAGAATTCAAAAGTTAAATACTAATTGAACACAATACTATACTATTTGAAATATTATTACATCCAAAAGCTAAAATTATAAGCTTAAACTCAAATCAATTGATAATATGAATTTCATAGAGTTTTTCTTCTATATTTCTGTTTTTTTGTGCTATATGATTTATGAATACCATTTTTATCACTTGAACTGTTATTTCTAAAAGTATACGTAAGAATATGAAAGTTTGAATTTTTTTTTTAATTTCAAAAACGTTATATCTCGAATTTATGGAATTACACAGACTAATTTTCAAATGGAAGTGCAATATACAAATGAACTTTTTCTCTCTAGATATTGGAATATGTTGTAAACAATAGACCCATATCCAGCCATATATGGAGCCAGTAAATTATTTTTGCAACTGCCTTCTAGTCAAATTTTGATCACTCGTAATGAAAAATTCACAAATATTGAAATAAAAATATACAGCACACATTCTCGGGCACAATCATTGGTTATTATAGAAATGCATTTGAATATACACAACACATATTTGCATATTTTTTTGAAAAAAAACCATTTGAATGCATATCATTTTTAATAAAGACGATCCCTAGGAAAATCGTTAAAGTGAAATTTAATTTTCTCTAAATGTATCAACCGATTTACTGTATTTTGGTAAATCTTTATTATAAATATAAACTTATAGTATAAGTAATATATGATGTTATTCAAGTTTGTATTTCTCATTCATCTTTTAATAGAAAGTTGTTTCCGAATTTCAATACGTAAAATGTATGACAAATGAAATATCAATGAGAAGCGGCAAAAGAGTCTGAAGATGGAACCGTAGTAAGTAATGAAAATTTCTATAGATATCGACCTAAAAAAGAAGAAGCAACACAAAAAGCAAGTATCGCTGCTTCGAAAGCAATGGTCTCGATCTGAAATGAAAACCAAATCGGTAGCCATTGATTAGAGAAGAGATGGTAGAGTTGTGTTATATTTTCCTCTTTTTTTTCAAAATTTAGCAATTAGTCAAGTATGTTTTAGATGTAGGAAATAGAAACTGAACTTTTTCAGAGCATTATGATTTATGAGCTTAAGTTTGGATCAAGGTCATCAATATATTCATATTAATACATACATGTGCCAAAGGAAGACCCATGAACCAAATATAACCACTCTATATAAACTTATCGTAACCGTTTTAGATTGGACTATTTCTTTATTGCCGAATAAAGCAACCCTGCAAAGCTTATATTAGAATATTTTTTAGGAATGTCCTTCACTTCCGGACCTTATTGTAATGTTTGGTGAGTAGTTTGTCTAAATAGAAAATCATACATGATGTAATGTGATTGAAAAAATAAAATCTTCAAAATGATTTAAATAATAAGCCAATGCTCAATAATCAAAGAAATATTCCAATAGAAGAAAGTGAAGTTCATAATCTATATTATTAAAATAGAAGTCATGATTTTTCGTGTCTGTGATATTTTATTTTAGACCATCCTTAGAAATTTTATTAAATTTTATATATCATAATTATAATATCTATTCATTTTAATTTGAAATACCAATAAATATTTTGATTAAGATTCTAAGAAGATCTTTTATAATCTTTTAGAATCTCTTTAAAATATATTTTCAAAAATTAGTTAATTAAATTTTTTTAATTATCATAAAAGTAATTAAAAATTTAATTCATTTTTTATTTATCAAAAAATTCCAAATTATGTAAAATACTTTTAATAGTATCACAAAAAAATTAATTATTTATTATGTATCTCCAACTTAGTTTAATTTCTACATGTATTTAAAATTTAGAAATAAAACCAATAATATTTAAATTAATATTGTTACATAATAATTTTTTTTTTTTTAAAAAAAAATTGTTACAAAAATACAAAATTTATATATTTTATACTAATAATACTATAAGCTACACAAACATTATAACTTCTTTCATGTGTGATTTTTGAATTTTGATTATACTTAAAAAGGTTTTTAAATTTTGCATAACACAATTATACTATATTTTCATATCTTTTAATTTTTATTTGAAATACAAATAAATATTTTCTGAAGATTCTAAGAAAATCGTTTAAACTCTTTTAGAATCTTTTCAAAATATATTTTAGAAAATTATTTAATTAAAATTTTAACTATCATATAATAATTAGAAAATTAATTCATTTTTGCTTTATAAAAAAGTTCAAAATTATTTAAAATACTTTTAAAAATATCAAAAATTTCGATTCTCTATTACATATGTCCAGCTTAACTTACTTTCCACATATATTTCAAAATTAGAAATAAATCCATATTTTTTGTAAATTAATATTGTTACTTAATAATAATTTTTTAAATAAATTGTTACAAAATGAAAAATTTATAAATGCTATACTAATAATATTATAAGCCACACAAATATTATTATAAAGTTAGATAATATATAACATCAGATTATATTAATTTATTGATTGGAGAACCTAAAACATTAGTACTAAGAAAGCCCGCACGGTCGTGCGGGTCAAGATCTAGTGATATGTTTGAAACTCCTGAGTAATCCATATGTTGTTTGACTTACAGATAATTTCTGCTTTTTTAATCCTAACAAAATATGGTTCTTTTTTTCTCTAGTACTCTCTCTTCTGAAACAACCTAACAAACAGATGAATCAAAAATGACCGACCATATTAAAAATATGTCATTTCCTCTCTACCTCGGTGTAAGTCTCTATTCTTGATCTTATTTAAACCAATTGTAATTAAAGAATAATTGATGGACCGGTCTAAATGACCCCTCTTTATATATACTGCAAAAAGAGAATGGCTTCAGTCCCCACCAGCCTCGAACTTCATTAAAAACTCTCTGAATGTATAGTTGGGAAAATTTAGAAAATTTACTGGTGGACTCTTCAATGGTAGTAGTTGCAAAACTCAGACCCTGTTAATATAAATTTACATTGTTAATGTTACTACTCATAATATTCACAGAACAAACATCAATGTTGCCCAACTAACTCAACAGAATAAATTACGATCAACAATTGAAATGGCAAAAAATTCGTCCTTGTAACAATGTAACGTTAAGAATTATTAACAGCTTGATTAACGGTTTAACAATATATCATATGCATTCACTTTTTTAACAAAACCACAAGCTAAAATCTTAACTCGTATTGTTAAAAGGACTCTCGGCGAAAAGCGTAAGAGAGATCAAAAATATTATGCTGAAAAAAAAAGTCAATATGAGCCCTTATGCAGAAATGATCACTACCAGTATGAACCTCATATCTTCATTGTCCAATAAACATAATTTTCTAAGTATACTAAATTAATCATAACTTTGGAAACTAAGTAGAAGCTCTGAAATAATCAAGAATGTTAAAAAATAAGTCCTAAAACATCAATATTTGAACTTGGTGGAATGGTTAACCTTGATATGTTTGAATTGCTGGCAATTATCTATGGAATACCATATAAGTTATAACAATAAAATTATAATGTTTACCTTGTCCTGGTTTCTTATGGCGGTCATAGGATCTTCATAAGAAGTTGTCATTGGTTTCTTCATTCTCAAAGATAATCTCGAGTCAAATCTATGATCCATGTACCTATTGATCAAGCTCCGGTCATTGAAAGTGCTTAAATTTCTTGAAAAGTAGGAATGATCTTTTATGTTCATAATTGTCCAACAAATAACAACAAAAATATATGATATTAGATAGATAAGTGCAAGTAAATGGGCGGGGAGAGATATTAGAGTGAGAGGGTCAAACCATGAGATCATAAAGTTATTGTTAAGGTATTCATTCTGATGCATATCACAAGCTAGCAAACACCAGTACAAATTGAACTCTGGAACATTACTTTTCTTGAAACAACTAACCTATAACTTCACAATTCCCAGAGAGATAATGGTAAAGGATTTAAGAAATTTAAACTTTAAAATATCCAAGATCTAACGAACGATGAATTGTTTACCTTTTCTCTTCTAAGTAAATGGTATTGTTAACCACACCAATGATTCTCATGTCGTATATTTCCACGTTGTCCTTTTGTTCTTATTCTAAACCAAAGATTGAGATTATCTTCTTGGTAAAAGGAGAAGGAGAAGCGTTGAAGGAGATTTTGCGAGCGAAAGCATAGTGACATCAAACTTTAGAGACAAACTTGATTTGAGATCTCAAAGCAACAACTAAAAACATCAAAAATCTGAACCAGCGCTTATATGAGATAAAAATCACAAAACCAAGATAAAATTTATAATATATATAGATTTAAATGTAAAAATATAGATAGTCTAGAGGATTAAAGCGCATTTTCTAAGAGATAAACCCAAATTAATTAGTGATGAAAATTTAAAAAGATTGACTTAAATCAACGTAGATATCGGATGAGATGGATGGTTTGTGAATGGTAGGACTAAAATTCATCTCTCGTCTCTGATCTAGAATGGTCATATCTTAGACATATATGTAAAACAATGATTAGAAAATGCGTAGCCGTAGAAGTGTTAATCAAAATTTACCTTGTCTCTTCTACTTGACTATATGGCTTAGTTCGAGACCTTTGAAGATATGTATGGGCGTCTGATATATGTTGAGTGACTAATCAAACGATTGAATTAGTTAAATTAAATAGAGCTAAAGCAATATATGTTTATTTGGGGGCTTTTTATGGGAAAACAAATAGACAACAGTAAAAGCTCGTGCGAGAAGATGAAGAGATTGGTGAGGATGTATGTGAATGTTATACAAATGACATGTAAATTTAGTTGAATTTTATTGGAGGAATTTATTTGCTGAGGTGGACACTTTCACTATTGAGGATATTCCCCTTTTAGTATTAGAAGATGTTTTAGAAAAGTTGATCAGTTATAAATGACCACGTGTTTTGATAGTATCTCAAGAGTTTCTAAAAAGTTTTCAAACCAGATATGAACTATAGATACAAGGTTATCTTTTTTTTTTTAAGACATAGATACAGGGTTATGTATTTGTTTGTGTGAAGACATTAACCAAAGGCTTACTAACTTCAATATGCACTCATAGATTTCATTGCAACCAAAAAATGAAAAAGAAAACCCCGCTTTTTTTTCTTGGATTGCAGTAAAGTAATTTGGTAATGCAATAATTTCACGAAACATCGCTTCTACTTCAAGTTACCACTTGAGGGAAGTGACACTCGCTGAACTAATAGAAAAAGGACAAAAATATTAATCTTAAAATTATTACACAAAGAAGCGGTGTTCATATGGTTCATGTTCTAAATGCAGAATCTTTAAAAACAAACTTGATTCGAACATTTTAGAAACTATACGCATCTGATCCAACATCAAAAAGGAAACACAGACAAAACAGAGATCTGTTGTCTTGATGTTTTTCCCTTACAAAAACTGTACTTGTTGGTCCGAACTCTCAAAATACATATATGCTCTTTTTTTAGATGTGGTTATGGATAACGACGGCGAGAGATTCTCGGCGACGGAATATCAACTGTTTCGCGATGAATGCTTCGATCGTTTTCTGAAACTCTTCGTTTGTCAGATTATCCTCCGGAAACGGCACTTCTTCGCACGATTTAACGGTTTCACGGCACTTCTCTGTCTCCGATCTCCGGAGCAAAGGTTTTTTTACTGATATTTGTTTTTCCGATTTGCTTCTTCTATAGACCTTCTTAGTCAGAGAAGGAGGATGATCCTTAGTTGGATTATTAATAGTAACCGACTCCTTCTCGGGTTCGATTGTCACGTGATCCTCACGCGCCACCGTGGGATTTGAATTTGAATTTGAATTAGTTTCAATGCCGATCATATTCATCTGTTTATCGTCGTAGACGGTGCTCGCCTCCGTCAGATCTCTGACGTCGGAAAAATTGGCGCGACTCTCACCGGATCTGATGAACGCGTCGTAGATATCTTCCTCTGCTCCGCCGCTGGAGAAGACGGTGGGTTTGGTGGTGAGAAGAGCGAGGACGATGGAGTTACCGAGGAAGAACATGAAGAGAGGAGAGGAGAGGACGTAAGCGAGACGACGGAGAAACTCGCCGGAGATTCGAGCGGCGAAAGGAAGGGAAGAGAAGATCCAACAGAGTAAGAGAAGAGCGAGGCAGATCTCTGTTACGCGGAGGAGGAAACCAATGCTCTGGAAACGATGCAGCGCCTTGGCTTTCTCTGCTTTTACGTTTTCGAAAGAGATCGAATCCATTTTTTGTCGATCAGATGGAAATGTGAGAAGATTGAGAGAAAGTATTAGTTGAAGAAGAAGAAGGAAAGTGGACCCATGCCTCTCCCCAAGCGTCTCCTTTTATAGACTTTCTTTCCCTTTTTTCTTTAAAATAATTGTTTTAGGAGTTTAATTTTGATTGGTATATGATTATTAAACACTAAAAATTGTGGAAAAATAATTTTACCAAAAGTTTGTTATCATTTTGCAAATTTATCTTTAATGAATGACAATTTGCAAAAACTCTTTAAATTATGATGAAAATAGACTAAATTATTTTTTCCAAAAAATATTAAAAAACATTTAAAAACTTAACCTCACTCATTCAACACTAAACCTAAAACAATAATTATTAAAGTGTAAACCCAAATGTTTATGTTCTTTCAAAATAACAAATTAGATGATGTTTTAGAAAGTTTATGTTGTTTCAAAATATATGATGTTTTGAGATTTTAAGGTATCTTTTAAAGTTTTAAGGTTAACTTTAATTTTATTGAAAATTGTTCAACCAATAAAATTTTACAGTCTTTTTTATAATTGGTTGAATAATTTAAATTTTATATCTTTAAAAATATTTTCTAGATAAATGTGAAATTCTTAATTTTTGTGATCCGAAACATTATCTATTAAGGGGCTGACTGGTGTAACCGCAGCGGTTGCGTTTGCGACTGCGGGCGTTTGCGGATGCGGGCGGTTGCGGTTTTATGTGTTATTAAGAGATTTGGACGACTGGTAAAGCGGTTAAAAATTGTTGCGTTTGCGGGATATTTATGACTGGTTAACTACTACATGCATCAGTGGTTAGATAATAAATTAATAATATTTATATTTCATATAATTATATAATATTAAAAATTATATTATTATAATAAATATAAAAATTCTATTTATAAAATTATACTTTTAAATTATTTTAAAATTATAGAAATATTTTTCTTCAAAGTTTTATAATATATTACAATATAATGTATATATTTTGGCATTTTCTTATTTAATTTAAAATTTTAATTGATTATTTTTATTTTTTTATTATATAGTTTTTTGGAAAAAAAATATTTATCCTCCCGCAACCGCAAACGCTAGCTGGAACCAGCTTTTGAATTTTAGAGGTTTGAAGCGGTTTGAAGCGATTTGAAGCGATTTATTGCGTTTTCTATGATTGTTACAAAACGCCAACAACCGCAAAAGCTGCGTTTGCGGGTGGTAGCGGTAAAACCAGTCAACCCCTAAGAAACGGAAGAGTATATTTTTGATTAAAAATATTTTTACAAAGTGGTACTTAACTTATGCTATGTTTAACAATTTTTCAGAAATTGTTGTCTCTTTCTATGGAATTCTGAAATTGTTGGTTAAATACTACTCTTTTCATAAAATTTAGTATCACTTGAATATTTTTTTACACATTAAAAATCATATAAAATTATTATTTTATTCTCTGTTTATACACTAAATTGTTATTTTCTCTCTAATTAATACACTAATACAATGAGGTTAAATTAAAATTTATTTAAAATTTTGTATTAAAAACACAAAACAATACTTGTTCGAAACAAAAATAAAACTTCACAATGGCATTTTTTAAGAAAACGGAAGAATCAAGTCTATAAATTAAAGGTTGGTCTAATTTAAAGTGTATGATCGCTAGAGGATAAAATAAATAAAAAGAAAAATCATACATTCAAGAAATTTTATATTGTGTTTGAACGACAGAAAAAAAGAAGTTAAAACGAGTTACAGCTGTTATTAACAAAACATAGAGTAAATTAAAAAAAAGAAGAGTAAATTGGACGGGTAAACATGAAATAGTGATGTAAGAGTGGAATCAGGTTTTCACTTGAACCGTATGGAATCAGTATAACTACTTCTGATTATCACTTTGCCTTTTTCTTTCCTACGCCAACATTTTGGTATAGTATTACCACATCGAAGTTGATTATTTATAAATCTCCCGTGCATCTCACCGTTTCATTACAGTGACACGCTACGGTTTCAAAATCAAGTCTACTTTTTGTACATTTCCTATCAATAGCACAACATTTAAACTAACGGTTGAGATATAACTAACAGAGAGCAAGTTTGATTTGATTAGAAGAATGATGCTTGACATTACTATATGTTATTTTCGAAAATGCATAATAATAACACAAATCGTGTTATTGCTAGTAAGTCGTCAAAGAAAAACATAGAGTGAACTTGCAAATGTGAATTGAACATGTGATGTGTCCCTAGGATGCTCTTTGGTTGATGGGAATGGATAGATCTTTGCAAGAACGAATCAGAGACTCAAGTTCTTCAAGGTGTGTGGATTGAATGGTGACACAAGAGGGATGGATGATCTCTTGATACTCCTAAATAAATAACTTGGATATGACACACCAAACTAAACACCCTTAGGTCTCTGGATACTACACACCAGAACTCGACACACTTTCTAGAGAGAGAGCCGTCAAGGAGAAAGAAACTTGTTTATTAAAAAGCTGGATGAGTACAAGAGGGTGTAGAGACCTCTTTAAATAAGAAACCAGAGACATATCCTCTAGGGTTTCGACAAAGACCAAAAAAGGAAACTAGAGTTTAACATAAGCTTTTAAATGAAATGAAATAAAATGTAAACTTCTATAGTCTTGGACCGAGATAGGACTTAGGTGATGTGAAGACAAGTTGTGGCCTCGTTAAAAACCTTCCTCCGGAAAACCTCGTGGGACAAAACCAAAAGCAAGGAAAAGAGCACACACCCCATGTCTTGCCTAGACACTAACTCAGCTTGATGTAGAGATGGCTTGAATGGTGATCAAGACATCTCGGATCAGACCTTGTCCAAGACTTTGTTGTTGTGGATGTGAAGTGAGTAATCCAACAACATTCTCTTTAAGCTTCTTGACTCTGGAACGAGTCATGGGACCTTCAGGAATGGCTAGAGCATCATCACCAAGTTGTTGGTGCAATGTGGCTTCATGTGGCTCATCTAGACTCTCCTTGTTCTCCTTAGTGATCCGGTCCATGATCACATCATCCCCTCCCTCTTGAAAAGGATTTGTCCTCAAATCAGGTTCATCTACAGCAAAAGGAGCCAAGTCAGTGACATTGAAGCTATTTGATACATCATACTTACCTTGGAGATCAAGTTTGTAGGCATTGTCATTGATCTTGTGGATGATCTCAAAGGGTCCATCAACCCTTGGCATCAGCTTGGACTTCCTCTCGTTGGGGAACCTATCCTTCCTCAGGTGCAACCAAACTTGGTCACCAACTTCAAAGGTCCTCACACGTCTCCCCTTGTTAGCTTGCTTCTCATAAAGCTTGGTCTTCTGCTCAATGTTCTGTCTAGCCTTCTCATGAATCTGTTGGACCATCTCTGCTTTCTTCTTGCCATCTAGACTTGTCCTTTCACACTCAGGTAAAGGCATTAGATCCAAAGGAGAGGTGGGATTGAACCCATAAACAATCTCAAAAGGTGAATACTTAGAAGCAGAATGCATAGCATGATTGTATGCAAATTCACAATGTGGTAAGTATTCTTCCCATGTCCTTAAGTTCTTTCTAATGAATGCACGCAGGAGTGTTCCTAAAGTCCTATTAACTACCTCAGTTTGCCCATCAGTTTGTGGATGACATGTAGTAGAAAACAATAGCTTAGTGCCTAGCTTAGACCAAAGTGTCTTCCAGAAGTAACTAAGAAACTTAGTGTCCCTATCAGAAACTATAGTTCTAGGCATGCCATGCAAACGTACAACCTCTTTAAAGAACAAGTTAGCTACATGTAATGCATCATCAGTCTTGTGACAAGCTATGAAATGTGCCATCTTAGAGAACCTATCAACAACAACAAAGATAGAATCCTTTCCAGTTCTAGTTCTAGGCAAACCAACAATAAAGTCCATAGAGATGTCATTCCAGGGATGGTGTGGAATGGGTAAAGGAGTATACAAACCCTGGGATTGAACTTGGGACTTGGCATGCTTGCAAGTAGCACACCTTCCACAGATTCTCTCCACATCTCTCTTCATGTGCGGCCAATAGAAGTGATCCTGTAAAACTTTCAAGGTCTTGGCAATCCCAAAGTGTCCCATTAGACTGCCCCCATGGGATTCCCTGACAAAAAGATCTCTCAAAGAACAATTAGGCACACACAATCTATTGTCATAGAACAAGTAGCCTTCATTTCTAAAGTAATGCCCTGCAGCAAACTTAGCACATGAAGCATAGGCTTCCTTGAAATCATGATCAGTATCATACATATCCTTTATCTGCTCAAACCCAAGCAACTTAGCATCTAGGGTGGTCAAGAGAACATACCTCCGAGATAGTGCATCAGCAACTACATTCTCCTTACCTTGTTTATACTTGATCACGTATGGGAAGGTCTCAATGAATTCAACCCACCTTGCGTGTCTCTTGCTAAGCTTACTCTGCCCTTTTAGATACTTTAGGGACTCATGATCAGTGTGTATGACAAACTCCTTGGGCCACAAGTAGTGTTGCCACGTTTGTAATGCCCTCACCAAGGCATAGAGTTCCTTGTCATAGGTTGCATAGTTGAGAGTGGCTCCTCCAAGCTTCTCACTGAAGTATGCAATAGGTTTCCTATCCTGCATCAACACAGCACCAATTCCAATTCCTGAGGCATCACATTCTATTTCAAAAGTTTTAGTAAAGTCAGGAAGCATAAGAAGAGGTGATTGAGTAAGCTTCTCTTTTAGGCTCTGGAAAGCCTTCTCTTGTGCCTCTCCCCACTTGAATCCAACATCCTTCTTTATCACTTCAGTCAAGGGAGCTGCAATGGTGCTAAAGTCCTTCACAAATCTCCTATAGAAGCCAGCAAGCCCATGGAAACTCCTCACTTCTCCTACTGAGGTTGGACTCGGCCATTCTTTGATGGCTTTGATCTTCTCCTCATCAACCTTAACTCCATCTGCACTCACAACAAAGCCTAGGAAAACCAAGTTATCTGTGCAAAAGGTGCACTTCTTCAAGTTGGCATAAAGCTTTTCACTCCTCAAAACATTCAAGACAGCCCTAAGATGATCTAGATGTTCTTCTAAGTTCTTGCTATATACTAAGATGTCATCAAAGTATACTACAACAGAAATGCCTATGAATGATCTAAGAACATGATTCATTAACCTCATGAATGTACTAGGTGCATTGGTTAATCCAAATGGCATAACTAACCACTCATACAATCCATGTTTAGTTTTAAAGGCAGTCTTCCATTCATCTCCTTCTTTCATCCTAATCTGATGATAACCACTTTTTAAATCAATCTTAGAAAAGATGCAAGAACCATGTAATTCATCAAGCATATCATCAAGTCTAGGGATAGGGTGGCGATACTTCACTGTGATGTTGTTGATTGATCTACAATCAACACACATACGCCATGTACCATCCTTCTTAGGCACTAGGAGCACTGGTACAGCACATGGGCTCAAGCTCTCTCGGATATAGCCCTTCTCCATTAGTTCCTCTACTTGTCTTTGCAACTCCTTGGTCTCAACCGGATTGCTTCTGTATGCTGGACGGTTTGGAAGTGTAGATCCTGGCACAAAGTCTATCTGGTGCTCAATCCCTCTCAAAGGTGGTAAACCAATGGGATTGTCTTCTGGAAATACATCTTGAAACTCCTGCAAAAGAGAAACCATTTCACTCGGATACACCGGTGTAGAATCTGTTAAGTTCAATAGAGTCTCTTTAAACACAAGTAAGATAGCAGATTGTTTAGAGTTGAGAGTTCTTTTGATATCACCCATGTTAGCATAGAAGTTTGGCTGCTTAGTTCCAGCCGGTTTTAGATCAATCTCCTTCTTCTTTTGGAGTTGAATCTGATCTTGTTGTACTTCCTTGGGTGTCAAGGGAACCAGAGTAGTCTTCTTGCCCTTGAACAAAAAGGAATGCTTGTTGGTGAACCCATCATGGATCACACGCCTATCAGATTGCCAAGGTCTTCCAAGAAGTATGTGACCAGCTTGCATAGGCAACACATCACACAAGACTTCATCTTCATATCTCCCAATGGCTAAGGGAATAAGAACTTGACTTGAAACCTTCATGGTGCCTTCTTCATTCAGCCATTGTAACCGGTAAGGCTTGGGATGCTTTTGAACCTTCAATCCCAACTTCTGGACCATTGTTTCACTCGCAGCATTGACACAACTTCCTCCATCAACAATGAGGCTGCACACTTTTCCTTGGACCAAGCACCGGGTGTAGAAGAGGTTCTCACGTTGCTCTAGCTCCTCAGCCTTGTTTTGCAAGCTTAGAAGCCTTCTTGCTACTAAAAGCTTCCCCTGGACTGGTCCTTCTTCATGTTCTTCTTCAGTGTCTTCTTGGTCAGACTCGGTGTTGTCATCTTCTGAGGCATACTCTCCATTCTCCAGCAAGATCATGACTCTCTTGTTGGTACACTCATTGGCATAATGTCCTCTTCCTTGGCACTTGAAACACTTGACATCACGAGCTCTGGAACTAGAAGCTTCAACCTTGCCTTTGCCCTTGTCAAGAGCACTGATTGGTTTGGTCTCTTCTCTTGGATAGGACTTGTTGTCCTTCTGGAATGGTTTAGACTCCTTAGGATAAGGTGTCTTCTCCTCCTTGGTGTTGTGTAACCGGTTAGAGCCATACTGATTGCGTGAGTGTCCCCTCCTCTTGAGTTGTTGCTCAACAAGAATAGCCTTGTGTAGCATCTCTTCAAGCTCCACATAATGTTGCATCTCAACATTGTCTTGTATCTCTCGGTTTAAACCACAAAGGAACCTTGACATGGTTGCTTCTCTATCCTCTGATATGTTAGCCCTCAGCATGAGTAACTCCATCTCCTGGTAATACTCCTCCACTGATCTTGAACCTTGGGTAAGTTTCCTCAGCCGGTGGTGCAAGTCTCTAAGGTAATGGCTTGGAACAAACCTCTTGCGCATGATTGACTTCATCTCTGTCCAAGTCTCTACTGGTTCCTCTCCATTCCTCCTACGAGTGGTGAGGTACTGATCCCACCAACTCAAAGCATAGTCATAGAACTCAGTGGCAGCAATCTGAATCTTCTTGTGGTTTGTGTACTGCTTGCACTGAAAGACTAGCTCAATCTTCTTCTCCCACTCAAGATAGGCATCCGGATCAGCTTTGCCATGGAATGGGGGTATCTTGATCTTCAAACCAGCAAGTTCATCTCCCTGGTTCATTCTTCTCTCTTGGACACGCCTAGGTCTTCTTGAGGATGAGCTGAAGTGTTCATACTCTTCATCAGTCTCCTCATAACCATCATGTTCTTGGCGAGTTGCTTGGCGAGTTGTTTGAGGTCTTTCTTCTCTCCTAGTCTCTTGGTTTGGCAAGTGACTAGTAGCTCTCCTGATGTCTTCTCTAAGCTCTCTCCTGATGTCATTGAGATTGGTCCTCATCATCTCGGTCATGGTTGCCACCATACTCTGGTTGAGTTGATTTGTCATAGCTTCCATGAGGAGTTTGTTCCTCCGGACGAGTTCAGCCTCTTCTTCAGACTCGGACACCATGTTTCCTGCTCAAAGGTAAACACAATAACCAGTAAAAGGATTCTAGGTAACAAGACAAGCAAAAAGGAAAAAGAAAACAAGCAAAAAGGAAAAGAAACAAGCTTGTTTTGCAAGACAAAAGTAAAAAGGATACTCGGCTAAGTAAAAAGGAAATGGTCAAGCAAAAAGGAAAAACTTCTTAAACTTTTTCCTAATCTCTTATAAGGTTTTCTAGCACCCTAATAGCCTCAACCTACTCGTGTTCAAGGTGAAAACAAGTTAAACAAATGCACAAAGTAATCGACAAAGAAGATGCATGCGGCTAGGGTTACTCTCTCTCTAGGGTTTCCGAAAAATCCAAAAAAGGAAAGTCTTATAATCCTTGTCTAATCTCTTATGCAACTCGAGCAGCCCTAAACAAGATAGTTCTAATGCTTATTCAAGATGCCATAGATGATATAGATGATATAGATGAGACACGGATGAAACAACAAAAGAAACAAGAGAGGATAGCGAGTACTTCCCAACCAAAGTTGCTCTGATACCACTTGATGCGTCCCTAGGATGCTCTTTGGTTGATGGGAATGGATAGATCCTTGCAAGAACGAATCAGAGACTCAAGTTCTTCAAGGTGTGTGGATTGAATGGTGACACAAGAGGGATGGATGATCTCTTGATACTCCTAGATGAATAACTTGGATATGACACACCAAACTAAACACCCTTAGGTCTCTGGATACTACACACCAGAACTCGACACACTTTCTAGAGAGAGAGCCGTCAAGGAGAAAGAAACTTGTTTATTAAAAGGCTGGATCAGTACAAGAGGGTGTAGAGACCTCTTTAAATAAGAAACCAGAGACATATCCTCTAGGGTTTCGACAAAGACCAAAAAAGGAAACTAGAGTTTAACATAAGCTTTTAAATGAAATGAAATAAAATGTAAACTTCTATAGTCTTGGACCGAGATAGGACTTAGGTGATGTGAAGACAAGTTGTGGCCTCGTTAAAAACCTTCCTCCGGAAAACCTCGTGGGACAAAACCAAAAGCAAGGAAAAGAGCACACACCACATGTCTTGCCTAGACACTAACTCAGCTTGATGTAGAGATGGCTTGAATGGTGATCAAGACATCTCGGATCAGACCTTGTCCAAGACTTTGTTGTTGTGGATGTGAAGTGAGTAATCCAACAACATTCTCTTTAAGCTTCTTGACTCTGGAACAAGTCATGGGACCTTCAGGAATGGCTAGAGCATCATCACCAAGTTGTTGGTGCAATGTGGCTTCATGTGGCTCATCTAGACTCTCCTTGTTCTCCTTAGTGATCCGGTCCATGATCACATCAACATGTGATCTCCGTGGTCTCGGAGTTTAACCACTAAACCAACTGATCCCTTTTTATATTTCCTCAGTTTCAGATTAATTGTCATTTTAGAATTTTACACATAAATTAAAAAAAAACTAGTTAAATGTTCAAATTTACCTACCATTATAATTGCATAACATTTATTGTTTATCTTAGGTTAATTAGGGGCAAAAGGGATAAATTGATAGAAAAAGTTGCATTGAAAACATAAAACAACATTTATTTTGTAACAAAAAAAATTATGATACAACAACACTTAATTTGAAACTGCAGGAGTATATAGTACTCCATCCGTTTTAAAATAATACATATTTTAATATTTTCACACTTATTAATAAAACATATTAAAACTTAGCTATTAATACATATTTTGTAATTTTATACTCTCTAT
Organism: Moricandia moricandioides; assembly: GCA_905132885.1. Classification (NCBI taxonomy): domain Eukaryota; kingdom Viridiplantae; phylum Streptophyta; class Magnoliopsida; order Brassicales; family Brassicaceae; genus Moricandia; species Moricandia moricandioides. The sequence continues at coordinate 102,770 of CAJHQQ010000796.1, forward strand.
GTTTCACTATAAGTGTCACTTTGACATTTTTCACGAAGATTAATAACATTATATAATAGACTAATATATTTGTACTTAATGCATGATTAATTAAATAAAAATGATTTAAATAAAAAAATATATTGGTTATTCAAAAGGATAAAAGATGAACTTAATATACAAAATTACACTGAAAATGTAGAATGACTCTTATTTTGAAACAAAATAAAATAAAATGACACTTAATATGAAACACATGGGGTATTTCCTATATTTCTAAATCAATAATATTTCAAAAAATTCAATTAATGTTTTTGAAGTTGACAATTTTTTATTATTAGTTGACATAAAATGCATTGAAAATCTAAAAATGCATTTTTTTGAAACAATTTTTTTTATAATATGCATCTTTTTAAAACCGAGAGAGTATCTTATAAATTTTATGTGCAATTTATTTTGCACTGGATAACAAAATATAGGCAAGTTTGCTCACAGCTCAACAATTAATTATCATGCAGCAGGCCAGATATATGTTAAGGAAATCTGGAAGTGACAAATTAAATAGAAACATCAAGTTTTAAGAAATAAAACAAGTCTAGCAGTCGACTCTGACGGATATTCTAAATAAACAGCTATTTAATTGTATTTTGTTTTTGTTTATGCCTATACTCTGATACATGCAACTTGCCAGAATCTCATTCGCTAAAACTAATTATCACGTGTGCATGAATAAGAACGAGCTTAATAAAAAAATATGACTATGATTAGCTTACACGTAATATCCCATTTAATACGCTCACACAAGGTTCCGAGAAAGATTCTACAGATAATTAAACTGCTATAAATCATGTGTGTATAAAAATACTGTACATTGCTTCATTTGCATGTATTATAGAGATATCTACGGACTTTGTCTCAAAGTCCATGGTCCGAATACTTCTCTATGTTACATTTTACATTTACAACAAGGTTATGCTTACAAATAAACACACACATATCAATAATTAACAGAGAGAAACAGACACACTACTTTCGTTGGTAGGCATGAACTAATATATTAGGTGAGGCCAAATGTAGAGTTATTCGGCTAAAAGATCCAAAGAATGCTTTGAGACGCTTTAATTTATAGTTAGAGAAGCCACATTGATAAACATGGAAAAATAGTTAGTGGATAATAAAGATTGGTCGACTGGTATTTTAATGTTCATCTTCCTTTAGCTTCTGCCCCTAAGTTCCACTTCAATTTTTACCCAAAAAAAAGTTCCCATTACATGCTTTTATTTGTTCATACAAACCACACACATGCATGCAGCATTAGGGTTACATGCGCGTGTGCTAGTTTTATGGGTTTGGCCTATCTGACAGTAATTTAGTGCTAATATATCACAAATTGAGAAAAAATTCTAAAAGTTGAGTCATTTTGTCGTTATAGAAGTTAGAGCGACTCTAATGGGAAGTTCTAGCTCAGAGAATTCTCAAAATACACGTATGTGTATATATATTAATATTAGTGTTTAATTGTGGATTTCTTAACTTTATGGGAAATCTAACTTAAAATTTTTCTGTATAGAATTTTTAGATTAGTTAGATTAAGTTTTTCGTAAAATTAAAAATCTCACAATTAAATACTACTGTAAATATATACATATACATATATGTATTTTGAGATAGTTAGAACCTCCATTGGAGATGTTCTTACAACAAGTGTGAATGCCCATATTAATTCATATCTGTTGATATGGTTTGCTTGTTTGGAGTCCGATTCAATCTTTGACGAGTGCACATTGATTTGAGTATAGCCCAGAGATGGAAAACATCATCATGATATTCAAGAACGATTTGACATAAAACGACACCATGTTATCTCTATACATTTCCGAACTCATACGTTTTTTAATAAATTTTCATAAAATTACCGAGTCATAGTCAATCTCTGCCAAAGCTGTACTTTGAAGGTTGAGTTTGACAGCCTGATGGACGCATCTTGCTCTCTTACTTAAATATTCTTTTGTAGAACGACACACAGTTTGTATCTCCCACGGCGTGTGGCAATCGTCACTCCACCCATTGTATCCACTTTCACCCATACTTGCACTCTTTTTAGCCACACTTCAAGGTATATCATTTTTCACAGGCTCTTTTAATTTATGGAATTATATGAAAAACTTGGGATGAAACTAATGCAAATCTTTTGTGGATTTCAAATGTGATGTGACCAGGGTATTTACTTTTATTTTCCGGAGACTGTGACCGTATATCTGTACAAATTAACACAACTGATGACTCTAAAATCAAAAGAAAAAAAAAAAACAAGTGGAACTACAAAAAGGAGGAAAAAAACTTGTGGTATAAGCCATGCCTATATATTCATAAAGACTAAATTTGAAATCATCTACTGTCTACAATTTTTTGCCACTATTTACCGCCATAATATATATAGGTTAAACTTTCATGTCATAGATTTTTAGATACATTATCATCAATTACATGTTTTTGTTTATAACATAAATTAATCAAGGTGTGTCTTGAGTACTACTTAATGATATGCGTCCAAAAAGAGTTAGGTTAAATAGTTTACGGTCACACCATCACAGTTACAAAGTTTAATGCTAGCTAGAAGAACCCTTTTACATATTTAACCTGAGTATTTCAATGCCAAAAAAATGGCCAAGAATCTAATCTGAAAGCATACGTATAGTAGCTAGTTTAATCTGATAACAATTGGTCAAATATAAAGAGTACTCTCCTTTATTTCATTATATTACTTTATCCAATATATTTTCAAAAACATACGTGGAAAATTCTTCAAGGCATATTCGACCTATTATGTATATTTGTATATATTGTGTATCTAAAATGTATTGTACGTTATATAACTTATGTTAAAAATACCTCAAGGCATATTCTACTCCATATTTGTTTATCTAATCTTTTATCAATACACTATATGTTAAATTACATATCCAAATCTTAGTTCATATGCTAATTAATTAATATGCATATGTATGTACAAAAATCCACAGAAAGCAACATTGTTCTAAACGCTGAAACATTTACAATGTTCTTCATAATAAAACGACGTGTACAGTGCTTTCTCACGTTATATTATTTCATCCAATACATTTTCAAAAAACATACGTGGAAAATTCTTAAAGGCATATTCTACCTATATTATTATATATTGTATATCTAAACTGTGTCTTACGTTATATATAACATATAAATACTTCTATTTTCATATTTGTATATCTAAACTTTTATCAGTATATTGTGTTCTATAATATATAAATCCAAATAATAGTTCATATGCATATAGTATACAGAACTCCACAAAAAGCAGCATTGTTTTTTTTTGTCAACTGAAAGCAAACATTGTTCAAAAACGTATAACATTTCTAATATTCTTTAGAATAAAACGAGGTGTACAACGCTTTCTCACCGTTGATACGTTATATAGGTCTATATTCGAATTTTAACTTTTCAACTTTTCACCTTTTCATGTCAACATGTCCTATTCTTTTTCCCACCGGAGAAATAAATGCAAAATTGTCGTCCCGCCTATCTCCGAGAAGATTATGCTAGGCCTATAATGGGCCTCATGTTAGGAAACAAAAGCCCACTATTTTGCTTCAATTTTGGTGTATGTGGATGTAGTAGAAAAATATAATTAAAATGCGCCATAAAATTACCACATTTCGAGCAAACAACGTTCAACGTGACGTAAACGTTGATTATAGTTCGATCATCTCTCTAGTGGGTTCTTCCTGTCGCTAGATCTATGAACGTTTTAGTCAAAAGATTCTCTAGCAATGTCTCGTCGGAGCTCCGGAACGAGTTGGTCGCCCGCGGTCGGGTCGAAGCCATCTTTAATCGTTTGGTTAGTAAAACGGAATCACGCAATGACATAAATGCCTTTTTAAGTGTTGTGTATGTGTGTGTTTCTTTTACATGTTTTCAAATTAATGACAGAGTAAATGGGTTGTGTCTGCTCTATTTGCTTCCATCATTCTTCTGCGGCATGATGGTACAGCCTTGTGGGCAATCATTGGTTCAGTTTCTAATTCAGCTCTCTCCGTAGTTCTCAAACGTTTAGTTAACCAAGCCAGGCCTGTTACAACCTCCCGAACTGATCCCGGGATGCCATCTTCTCATGCCCAGTCCATGTCTTTCATATCTGTCTTTGCTGTTTTGTCTGGTTAGCAGCTAAAAAGAACTCGCTCTACCATCGTTTGTCAAGACAGATTGATCAAGTTTAATGTTCTGCAGTTATGGAATGGCTTGGAACCAATGAAGTCTCTCTGTTCCTTAGCATCCTCATCCTTGCATTGGGTTCATATTTTGTAAGTGTTTCATTTAGTTTATTGATAAAACAATTGCATTGATCTCACCCCTCTGCAAATGTGCAGATACGGTTAAGGGTTTCTCAGAAACTTCACACAAGCAGTCAAGTGATGGTTGGTGCCATGGTCGGTTCTGTGTTCTGCATCTTATGGTACAAAACGTGGAACTTGCTTCTCCTTGAAGCCTTCAAATCATCTCTATTACTTCAACTATATGTGTTTCTTGTTGCATCTGCATATACGCTGGCTTTTGCAGCCTACGTTGTACTTAACCGGTTCAGAGATAATGCATAACCTTTTTAACATTTGCTTAAAATATCTATCAAACCATAAGGTCGTTTGTGAAAGTTTTAAATTTAGGCAAGCCACGCATCTGAGACTAGAGAGCTAACAATGAAATGTTAGTGAACGTGTATGCAAACGCAAAAAAAAAAAAACATGTGTTTGTAGCTACTCGTGAGCTATACATCCTCTTGAACGGTTAAAACAATAATCAAACATGTATGTATATATCTATTCACAAAGCGTGCTAAACGTCCAGTATCTTATTTCTCTTGCTCATATCAAACACCCATTATGGAGACAAGAGGGCTTACTTAATCATCCTTGAGAGTCTGTGATGCTTCCGATGATGATGGTCTGGACGCAGGAATGTAAGACCATGCCAATGCTGTGCTTCCTAGGGTAATGGTTGCTGCAATTGATCCCCATATCCACCTCTGTCTCTTCTTTCTCTTCTGTCTCTCTCGTCGTGCCACCTCTGTTATCAACAAGGTTGGTGATCATATACATAGAACCTAGAAAGAAAATGACAGAATAATTTGATTTTGTTTTACCTATGGCTTCTTGGTTTCGTTGCGACATTTCTCGGTTCACAGCTTCGTAGTAGTGTACACGGTCAGACAAACGTGTGATCTCAAAGTTCTTAGTTTCGAGCATAGCTTCCATCTCCATCTCTACCTCCGCCTTGGCCATACCTCTGCCTAGAGACTCGGAGACAAACCTAGCAACCTCGAGTTGGCAGCGTAGTTCTTCTGATAGGTTCATGTTGTTGGTGGAGGAGGTAGGATCAATAGGAACGAACACACCAACCTGGGCCAGTTGCTCACGGAGTCTCTGCCAGTGTATTTGCATCTGCTCCAGAGCCTCCTCTGTTTGTTTTCTCTTCTCAATTTCCATTACTAAACTCAGCCTTATCTCCCTTAGTTCAGTTTCTATGTTGTTAACTGAACTCTGCATTCCACTGTCGGTTGATAGTTCTGAAAGACCAAGAATATCTTCACAGTTAAGGTAACAAACAGTTCCGAATAATACCGTCAAGATAATGTCTTCATACTAGTTTGACTCATGACTCATTCACAATTCTCAAAAAGAAAATAAAGAATTGTGTTAATGAAACAGTACTGATACATCACAAAAAGTAAAAAAGATAGTGGACTCTAAAATATCATTAATCATACTACCCTAGGAAGGTTAAGAGTCCCATAAGTATTCACAGCAACCTAACAAGTAAATACTAAGTAAGAAAATGAAATATAGAAACATACCTTCCCAAGCATCATAAAACTCTCCCACAGGAGTAGCAAGTCTTTGTGAGCCTTCCTCTCCTGCATCCGTGTTACTTGTGAAGCTTGCTGACTCACCTGGGTCGTAGAAATCTTCAGACTCACTCTCCTTATCTGCTTTGGCAGTGACAGGTTCCAGCAACTTGTTTTCACATTCTAAATCATTGGAACCATTATCCAACTCCGACTTTCCATTACCAACTTCCCCATCAAAACTAAAATTCCCAACTTGACAATCATAAACTCCATTGCCATAATCCTCTTCAGTACCCTCAAAGATAGGAAACGAGAACGAGGTGGACTTCCTCCTAGGTGAAACCTTCACATCCTCAAGTGGCTTCTTCTCTTGGGAAGAAGCCACATTAGCCTCAGAAGAGCATTTCAAAAGCCTTGGCCCGCCGCGTGATTTGTGGTTGATGATATAAGGAGACGGTGGGAAGGAAGAAGAAGAGGGAGAGTTAGGTAGTGGGATTGCATCAGGAGTGGCGTAGAGAGACGGTGACATCATGTGAGGACGAGTGAATGTAGTCTTCTCATCAAGTAACTTACCTTTACCTTTCTCCAGCTTAGAATGATAATAGGAAGAACCTGGATCTAGCATTCTATCCAAAGCAATAGCAGAGAAAGTAGGCATGGCTCCTGCTTCATCAAAAGAGATATGCAATTAACAATGGAGTCTACACCATCGCTATGCCTACACCACAACATAGAATCTCTATCGGATATAAACAAAAACAGTTCATGGAAACCTAAAATTTTAAGCTAAACGAAAAGGTCAATTCGAATCTCAGCAAGAACAACACCCCTAAGATTCAAATCTACGATAACGAATATTCCAACGGTGATTCTCGTGGAGTCAGAGAAGGATTACCTCACGCGAAGCTGAAAGGATCTAATTCAACGGTGGTTAGACGGACGAGAGAACACGACGGTGAAGATTGGTAGAAGAAGAGGGGAGAAACGGCATCGTATAAGAGATGCAGAGAAGGAGGGAAGAAGAAGAAGAAGACCTCTTCTCCAAGGCTTTTTTATCGCAAACGACCACCTCCGCTTTGTCTCTCCGCAAATATTTGATTTTCGAAAATGCTTCTTTTTTTTCTCTCTGAACAAATTCGTTATTTTATCGTAATCTTATTATTTATTATTTTTGTCTATTTTATTTTAACCTTAAATTAATCCTCGTTGAAGACAAACGTGTCTTCAGGAAAGATTTGAAAAGACGGATTTAGTCTTTCCTGGGCGCGATAAAGAGGGGCATTTTGTGTAAATAGTTCAACGGTTGTCGTGCACAGGATCTTGTTAAGTGTGGGTCATATATGTGAACGGTTCACAGTGAACCCGTCCTATCTCGACTATTTAACTCGTGGCCCAATTTGTCTGCTCACGAATCTTAAAAGCCCATTTTGAAAACGATTTATATGAAATTAAGTAAAGTGTCGTTTTAAAAAAAAAAATTGTTACAAAATAAGTGTCGTTTTCAACTTTCGATGCAAAATTTATTAATTTTATGTTGCAATTTATTTTTTTATTGGTTAAAATATGGTTAGGTGTATAGATAATTGTGTTTTTATATAAAAAATATGTAAAATTAATTGTTTTCTTAATCCGTGTGCAAAAATTTAAAATGATACTTATAATGAGACAGAGGGAGTATTTTTTATGTTGTCTTTGTCTTTTTCTGACCTGGAATTTGATGTTTTTAGACCCAATTCCTAAACGTGATGCATGTGAACACGCTTACAAGTTACAAGACTATTCAAATTTGTTAACAAAAATACTAGAAGTATTTGTTTTCAGAATGAAGGAGTCTGACTACCTTACTCATTATTATAATCTTTTCTATATGATGAGAAGAAAAAATCAAATGCATTTGCCATCGAAATTTTTCGTCCTTTTATGTTAGGTTTTGGATTAGGTTAGCTTAGGATCCATGTTGACCTAGAACTAAAACCTTAGATAAACGACACAAGCAATTTAACGAGTTCCCGGACTCAAACCGGTACGTCTCGTGGGAGATCTCTTGCTCCCAAAACTTCACTAGATCAAGAGAAAATAATACAATCACTTGTAGAACACAAACACCCTTTTAAAGATCAAATAGTCTTAAGCCTAAGCTATTTATCTTTATTGTTGTCTCCTCCTTGTAGCTCTTGTACCTTGTAGAGATAAAGCTATGTTCCTTTTGACCTTGAGAATTGTCTCTGCTTCTCACGAAAAAACCCTATATCATAACCTAACCTTGTAACACATATATATATACATGTGACTAAGGTTCAGGTTATTGGGCTTACTGGGCCAGCGAGTGTGCTGCCTGTACCCAGCCCAACATCAATGATGAAGCCCATTCTCTACAAATCTCCACCAGTATGGGCTTCGAAAAAGTTGGCCCATTTTCATGAGCAAAACCCTACTCCAGTCTCTCTCTCTGAGCCATTTCTGCCTCTCCACCGAAAAAAGCTTATCTCTCTCTCTCTCTCGAAGTTTCACTCTTTCACCGAGGAGAGAACTCCTTTCATCCTTCTCGGTTCCTTCCGTGTCTTCACCACACGAAGCTTTCGATTAGCTCAGCTCTCCGTCTCCTCTCTCATGTTTCTCTTTCTTGAGAAACTTCCTTTCGCCGATTCACTACTCCGGGTGTTCTTAGGGTTCGCTGTGCTCCACCGCGAAAGATACGGCTTCGTCGTTCACCGGATCTCCGTCTTTGCATGCCTTCGCCGGTGACCGTGTACCTCTTTTTGACATAGCCATGAGCTCCACCTGGCCGAGCTCCACCTCGCCGAGCTCCACCTCGCCGAGTTCCACCTCGCCGAGCTCCACCTCGCCGAGTTCCACCGGTAAGTCTCATATTCCACCAAAAAAACACCTTGCATGTACCCGATCTGTATGGATCTAACATGATTTGTGTTTCAGGTGATGATTTACCCCAAACGGCGGCTCCTTCCTCGATCTTTGACTGATCGATCTTCAGGCCGGTTCAGATCCTTGAACCGCCTTCCTTGTTTGAACTCAGGTGAGCTCTTCCTTTGCTTATACTTACATGCATGTCACCGGTTTGCTGAGAACAACCCTAAAATTTTTTTTTTAATTTATGTGAGTATGATGACGGCTCTCTCAGACGATTCAGCTGGACCCTGCAACCCGATCCTTTGACTGTTCCAACGCCGATGACTCTTGACATGCCTTCGGCTCTATCAGATAAGTTCCTTTCCATCTCTGTATTTAGAACTTTTCTTCCATTTGTTTTAGTAGCTGACCCCATTTGTACTTTTGCAGTTTGTATGCCGATGTAACGAATTTGAGGGCATCCGTTACTCCACCTGAACCGAGCACATTCCTCGGCTTATGATATGCTCCAGGTAACTTATCCTCAATTTTCCATGCTGACTTTAGTTGCATTGGGTGAATGCTAACACCATTTGTGTTATCTTGCGAGGCTAAGTGTCAACACGAGTTACCTGGAGCTTGCTGCCTTTTAGTGAACATTCAACAGTTCACAGCAGAGCTGGAACTTTTGACCAGGTACCGATTTAGTTAGAAAATCCGCAGGATTGACGGTAGTGTGTATCTTGCTTAGGGTAATGTCACCTGCTGCTACTAGGTCTCGAATGAAATGGAACTTAGTATCTATGTGTTTAGTCCTTTCATGATGAACTGGATTCTTTGCTAGGGCTAGTGCACTCTGTGAATCACAATTGAGTTTGATATTGTCTTGCTTGAAACCTAACTCTGAACATAACCCTTTTAACCAAATTGCTTCTTTTGCTGCCTCGTTGATTGCCATATACTCTGCTTCTGTAGTAGATAATGCAACCACTGATTGTAGACATGACTTCCATGAGATAGTATTCCCTCCAATCTGAAATACATAACCTGTAACTGAACGTCGCCTGTCTATATCTGTAGCATAGTCTGAATCTGAAAAACCTTCTAGATCAAACGTAGAATGCTTCCTGAATGTTAGGTTTGAATTCACTGCACCCTTTATATACCGTAGAACCCATTTAACTGCTAACCAGTGATCCCTTCCTGGTTTACTCATAAACCTACTGATATATCCCACTGCAAATGCTAAGTCTGGTCTAGAACCGACCATCGCATACATCAGACTCCCCACTGCACTAGCATAAGGAATCCTTTCCATATGCATCTCTTCTTCTTTCCATTCCTGATCCGTAAGACTTCTAAGTTTAAACTGTGAAGTTGTAGGAGTAGTCACTGCTTTTGCTTCTGTCATCCCAAACGTTCTTAGGACCTTTTCCATGTATTTTCCTTGTGACAATACTAACGTGCCTTTCTCTCTGTTCCTGATTATGTCCATGCCCAATATCCTGGATGCCTTTCCCATATCTTTCATTTCAAACTCACTGTTAAGCTTTTCTTTCAATTCCCTGATCACATTCTTGTTCCCTGAAGCAATTAACATGTCGTCCACGTATAGGAGTAGGTAGATTGCTTTGCTAGTTTGAATATCCCTCATGTACACACATGGGTCCTTGTTACTTCGTTCAAATAGCTGATCCTTCATGAATGTATCGAAACGATGATTCCATCTCCTTGGAGACTGTTTTAAGCCATATAAGGACTTCCTTAGCAGACAAACCTTGTTTTCTGTCCCTGGTTTTATGAAGCCTTCCGGTTGTGTCATGAGAATCCTTTCTTCTAAACTTCCATGTAAGAATGCGGTTTTTACATCCATTTGTTCCAGTTCGTAGTCTAGGTTTACCACAACCGATAGCATAAGCCTTATAGAGACATGTTTTACAACTGGAGAGAAAATCTCGTTGTAATCAATTCCTTCGGTCTGTGAGTATCCTTTAGCTACTAGTCTGCCTTTATATCTTTCATCCTCAACTCCTGGAATCCCTGGTTTTAACTTAAAGATCCATCTGCATCCAATAAGTTTCGCATTCTTTGGTTTATCAATGAGGTCCCATGTTCGATTCTTTCTGTGTGACTCCATCTCTTCCTCAGCTGCCATCTTCCATTTCTTTCTTTGCCTGCTTTTCATTGCATCTGAATAGGATTTAGGCTCATCTATCTCCAAGTCCTCCATAACATTTAGCGCGTAAGCTACAAAATTTCCATCTTCATATCGGGATGGTGGTCTTATGTTCTTTCGCCTTTCCCTATCTCGTGCAAGCATGTATGTTTCAGGCAAATTGTCAGTATCTCGTTCCTGTTCTTGATCACTCGAGTTCTCTGAGCTATCTGTTGACGATTCTTCTCCACCTTGATCATGTGTAACTTCTGACTCTGACGAGTGAGAAGGTCCCTTGATCAAATCATCACTAAAAGATACTTTCTTATTGATCTTCTGTTCTAGTTGTTCCTCGTTAGTAATCTTAGGCTTATCTTCTTCCTTGGTCATAGTATCTTTGTAGAGCTCATCTTCATTGAACACCACATTCCTACTGACTCTGCACCTCCCTTCTTGAGATATCCATACCCTATAGCCTTTAGTTCCCATAGGGTACCCCACAAAAGTTCCTTTTAAGGCTCTAGGTCCTGTTTTTTCTTCAGTTATGTGAACAAACGCAGAGCAACCGAAAGTCCTAAGATGTCCCAGCTCTGGTTTTGTTCCAGTCCAAACTTCCTCGGGTAACTTGAAATCCAGGGTGGAGTTTGGTGTTCGATTGATCAAGTATATGGCTGTAGAAGCTGCTTCTGCCCAGAAACTTTGATCTAAACCTGATTCCGTTAACATGCATCGTACTTTGTCCATAATGGTTCGGTTCATCCTTTCTGAGACCCCATTTTGTTGTGGGGTATAGGTGCATGTCCTATGTCTTTTGATTCCAGCTTGTTTGCAATAATCATCAAATTGTTTATTGCAAAACTCCAATCCATTATCGGTTCTTAAGCACTTGATCCTTTTTTCTGTTTTAATCTCCACTTCAGCCTTCCATTCCTTGAACTTAGAGAATACCTCATCCTTGGTCTTCAAGAAATAAATCCATACCTTTTTCGAAAAATCATCAATAAAGGTCACAAAATATTTATTTCCAGCAAGGCTATCTGGCGTGGATGGAGAGCCCCATAGGTCTGAATGAACATACTCCAGAATTCCTTTAGTCACATGTTTAGCTTTAGGAAAACTTTGCTTGTGTGACTTTCCAATTATGCAATGTTCACAGAAATCCAATTCCTTAACTTCCTTATCAATGATATATCCGTTTTTGACAAGTTCAGACATGTTCTTAAGACTCATATGACCGAGGCGTGAATGCCAAACATTAGTCATATTCCTTTCAACTCTGGTGAGGTTTGCTTCTCCTTTAAGTACGGTTCCTTGAAGGTAATATAGTCCCTGATGATATTTTCCGGATATAACCGGTTTATCATCTTTGTAGAAATTAACCATAAGATCCTTTCCTTCATATCGACACCCTGATGTTTCCAACATTCCATAGGAAATCAAATTCCTGCTCATACCTGGCATATACCTAACTCCTGTTAAGATTACCGTAGAACCATCCATGTTTAGAATTCTGATTTTCCCAATTCCTTGGATGTTGCTATGAGTGTTATTTGCCATCAACACTTTACCTCCCTTGAATTCTTCCAAGTCGAATAGAAAACTTTTGTCAGGAGTGATATGAAAAGAACATCCTGAATCCATTACCCATTCTTCTTTAGTGTCTAGCGTACTGACTGTTAAGATCATGGGTTCTTTTGATTCAGATGCTGCTACATTAGCAGAATCTTGAGGTTTGAAAGATCTCCTGTCTGGGCATTCACGCTTCCAATGACCTTCTTTGCCGCATATGAAGCATCCCTTAGAGTTCTTATTTTGTCTAGGTCGTGACTTAGATCTGCCAAATCGACTTTTGGATCTTCCCTTGTAATTCTTTCCATTGCTCTTGTCCGAGCGTCGATCTGGTCTTCCTCTCTCTACCATTAGACCTTCTCCACCGGACCTTGTGAACTTGCCGCTCTCGAACAACTCTCTTTCCTTAGACCTTGCAGCTCCAGTAACCTCATTTAGGCTTAGCGTGTCTCTTCCATACTTGAGAGTCTCCTTGAGTTGATCATACTTACTAGGTAGTGAACTTAGTAGTAGTATTGCCTGTACTTCCTCTGAAACCTCCACTTGCAAATTGCTTAGGTCTGCAACTAGTTTCAGAAAGTCGTCTACATTCTCATCGATTGTCTTTGAATCAGTCATCTTGAAGGTGTAGAACCTGAGTTGTAGATATATCCGGTTTGGTAATGAAGTTTCTGTGTATAGCTTGTCTAAGGTACTCCACATTGCTGCTGCGGTTTCACAATGTTTGATTTTCCTTAAGACCTTATTCCCAACGTTTAGTACAATCAAATCCTTAGCTTTCTCCGACTTCTCGAATTTGACCGGGTCCATTGTTGGTGTTGATTCAACGATTCCGGCTAACCCCTTACCCGTATCCTTTACGGTAGAGTCAGGGTCCTCTTTGGTGTCTGATCCATCCTTTAGTAGCTTCTCATCCGTAAGAATAGATTTTAAACCAAGTACCCCAAAGTGAGCTAGCATGCGCACCTTCCATAGGGCAAAATCCCCTGTGCCATCAAAACGATCTACTTCAATGCGTGTGTTAGACATTGCTTGAAGTTCTTGGCGATCAATCTCTCTCTCTCCCTTCCTAAGCAACCTCGAAACAACCTGATTGCTCTGATACCACTTGTTAGGTTTTAGATTAGGTTAGCTTAGGATCCAAGTAATGTTGACCTAGAACTAAAACCTTAGATAAAACGACACAAGCAATTTAACGAGTTCCCGGACTCAAACCGGTACGTCTCGTGGGAGATCTCTTGCTCCCAAAACTTCACTAGATCAAGAGAAAATAATACAATCACTTGTAGAACACAAACACCCTTTTAAAGATCAAATAGTCTTAAGCCTAAGCTATTTATCTTTATTGTTGTCTCCTCGTTGTAGCTCTTGTACCTTGTAGAGATAAAGCTATGTTCCTTTTGACCTTGAGAATTGTCTCTGCTTCTCACGAAAAAACCCTATATCATAACCTAACCTTGTAACACATATATATATACATGTGACTAAGGTTCAGGTTATTGGGCTTACTGGGCCAGCGAGTGTGCTGCCTGTACCCAGCCCAACATCAATGATGAAGCCCATTCTCTACATTTTATTTTCAATTTTTAAAACAAAAACTAAAGATATGGAACCTGATTCAAACCAAGCAACTCTGGACCTCCTATATCAGCAACTACGAATTGATTCTATTCTCATTAACGTATCTTTACTTTTCTTTATAACAAGAATAAATTCAAAACCAAGTTATTAAATCATAATAAGGGCATGGATTTATCTTATTCTTGGAACTCAATGAATGTACTAAAGGCATCTCCATCCACACAATTTACTCTAAAGTGAGGTGGGAAATTTATGATTGAACAAAAAATAAAATATAACATGAAGTTTGCACACTGAAAAAAATATGTTTTCTGAATCAATCATTAAAATACAATTTAATATTAATTTATTTTAATTATAAACACTATAGTAAAAATACAATTAGTTACATAGTTTCTGAAATCATCTTTTATTATGAAACAATAAAAAATGCCTAAAACATCATGTATAATGATACGGAGGGAATACTCTATAAATAGAATAATGCTTTTTATTTTTTATTCATTACTCCATTTTTCATTTTATTTTTAAGTAAAATAGAGTACAATATAGAGTCGAGATGCTCTAAACACTCATCATTTTTCATACATTAATTCATAAAACATGAGAAATTTATAGTTATGATCCCTTTTGAACAAATCAAGAATTGTTTTTCTCTTTTTCAAAGATAATATATAAATAAAGCAATATACAAGTCTTTATTCCTCTTCTTCCATGATTCTATCTGAAATGAATCACAGGTGCGTTAGAATTAGGATCCCACACACCTCCTTCCTTCACATACTCCATATACCTAGCAAAACTCCGGTTTGGCCGTGGGCAAAACTCTTCTTGGTCGTCTTCTTCTTCTTCTTCTGAAAACGAACGTTGAAGAAACTTAGCAAAGGATGAACAGAACCATCAGTTGGTTTCACCGTCGGTGTCTTCTTCACCTCTTGAACCGGGGTTCTTGAATTACCATAAACACTAACCGGAACGCTCGTGGTCCTCTTCAGCTTCGGTTCTTCTTCCCCTAGCTTTTCATAGCCGCCATGGATTTTTCTGGTGCTCATGGCTCTAAACATGGTTGTATGTTGAGGAAAAAAGTTATGAGGTTTTCTTGTTTCGGTTAGGTGTGTTCTTGAATCTTTCTCTTGATGGTGGTGTTTATTTAATTAAGTAGGCCAGGTTTGCTTGGTGATATGAAAAGGAAAATCGTAGATCGGTTGACTTTTATATTTGTGTATAACTTAATTAAAAAAAACATGCTTTAGTGTTACATGATGTATACATTTTGTAAACTATGTGTAGATCTCCAACTAACAAAATTAAATATGTATAATTTAATAAAACAATGTGTTAGTATTACATGGTGTTTACATTTGTCCTACTTAATCGCCGGTCAAATGTGTTTAATACTGACTATTACGTCAACATCGTCTATACATTAGACAATTCAAATTGACAACAATGTATTTACTCTTTTAGTGTTTACACCTACCTTGTCGTGTGCAACAACTAACTTCTTTATCGTCAAAATAAAATTCTTATGTATTTTTAGAACGAAAAAAAAAAAACGTTGCAAGTAATACTATGATCGGAAGAACACCACAAACAACTATACAAACAAATACAATGTATTATTCATTTGTACGATATATCTAATAATAATAATTTATGTAATTTATAAATTAAAAAATTTTAATCACCCTATAATACATAAACACATTTATGTCTAGGACATATCGATTTTCCGAGGTATTTTAGGATATATGGATTCGGATATGCATTCTTCGGATTCATAAAATTGTTATCCGGATATGAATATTCGGGGTCAGGATATTCGGACTAAAATCTGAATACACGCGTATATTTGAACATGTTTTTTTAATTAAAAACCTAAATATTAACCATCTATTAGTCTATTTAAAATTATTATTTTAAAAAACTTTAAGAGCATTCAAATTTTAAATTAATTTTTTAGTTATTTTATATAAAAGTATATATAATATACATAGATAACTATAATTAAATTTTAAATATTTAATATCCAGATCCATATATTCAGACTTAAATTTTACTATTCGAATTCGAAATTGGATCAGTCGAATCCGTAAAATGCAAGTATACTTGGATCGGAAGTAACACCACAACAACTAACAAAAACTTATAGATCAAAGAAACCTCTTAGAACCATTTGCAATAAATCTCTTTACCATTGTGTCCAAATCCACGTTAAGCCCTAGATGGAATGGACTGATCATATTCTTCTTGTTTAATTAGGACATTTTTTGAAGTTAGGTTTGGTTGTGTTTAAAAGAATGGACAAACTCTTTTTAAAATCACATTTCCATTGACTTTTAAATAGGGCAGAACAGTGCTTACAAATTGTCAATAGTCTGTGCGTCTCCAGCAGATGACATAACACAAAAGCTAATTATCTCGGAGAAATAAGAAATAGGTAATGTTTGTTGTTGTAACTGATCAACTTCAGTATAACGCAACTAGAACAAATATTTTGTTATAGACAAGCAAACCATTTTTGATTGACACAATTTCTTGTTGTCGTCCTAGCTAGGGCTATGCATTTTATCCGTTAAATTTGATTTGATTCGTTATTCGTTTCGATTCAATCTGAAGATACAAAACAAATCACAAATACCTAAAATTATGATATTATTCGATTTGTGCCTACTCCTAGTCCTAGCCAACCTAGTCCTAGCCAAGAGTGTTGCTTTCTAGCTCACCCTCTTCCTAGCCATCTTTCTTTGCTTTCATACTGAAGTGTCTGCAAATACATTTTGGTTTGCTTTTAATCAGAATCAACAAATACATTATCCTTCTTACACTTATTTTCCCACCTAACAAAGAAAAACCACAAAATATATCTTTTTAAAAAGTATGCTTTATATCGCTATAGCATTGAGATATGAACAGGTCCATTCCTAAATCCTGATCATCAATTATGAACCAAATATATAACCACGCTATATGTGGACCACATGTCCCTGATTTTTGGACTTCCAACAAAAATAAGCTTCTAGACTTTTTCTTAAGAGTTAAAATCAATTAAAAACGCTAGAAGGAGGGGTCGAACCTCCGACCTTGTGGTTAACAGCCACACGCTCTAACCAACTGAGCTATTCCAGCTGATTTGTTCTATTTTGAATTCCTACATATATATATATATGAACATGATTTTATCCCCTTTCAAAAACGCACACAAACATATGAAATCAAAACATAAAATTTGCATCTACAATCCTATAAACTAGTTCCGGATTCATACTCAAAAAATCAAAAGTAATTTATAGGGCAAAAAAAGGGAACTATAGTTTCACTTTTGCAGATCACAAATGTTACCGTTCCTCTTTATAGCTTGCTTGTTATTATGCATCCAGACTTTGAAAACCTGTCTCCTCAGATTCACCAACCTACAAAACTTATCAATCTCATCGTCGTCTTTCTTCTGCATCCTCCACCCTAGTCTCTCTGCAAATTCCTTCATCTTCTCCTTTTGTTCTTCATTGATCTTAGTCCTTATCCTCTTCTTCTTTCTCATCATCATCAAACCATGTTCATTAACTTTCTGGTTCAGATGATACACTCCACGTGGTTGTATCATCGCCTTGTACAAGCTACCACTTCGGTAAAACGCTGGAGATATCAGCTCTTCTTGTGTACTATTTATGTGTCCGGACACTTCCTTCCGGTGGAAACTCCGGTGGCAACTGCAGGCTGCGCATTTTAGCGCACCAAGCGTGCCCTCTTCTCCTCCGGACATGAACTCGCAGCATCCGTCCACCACGTGTCCTCCGGTTGAGGCCGCGTGGTTCTTCTGGCACTCCTTGTACTTGGTTTCTTGGTCGCCACGTGACCTCGGTTTATGGTTTTCTTTCTTCACCAAGAATGGAGGTAAAGACGGATCTGAACCGGGTTTGGTTTTGGTATCATGGTTGGTATGTGGTTTTGCTTCTACAGTTTTGGTTGAGACTTTTGTTGTGGAGGTAACTGCATTGCATTTTCCTCCATGGTCCATTGAAAATCTGACTCGAAAAAGAAGAAAACTTTGTAATGCATGCAAAAAAAAATATCTCATTTTGTTAATGTTTAGTTCTTATTAATTAAAGAAGAAGCTGATGGAGTTTACCTGGATAAGGATTAAAGAGCTTATTGTTTCAGCACAGCTAGTGTGCAAGCTTAGATTTGTGGTATTTAAGAGGAGGGAAACAAAGAAATGGTGGGGGTGACTGGTGATGACGTGTATGCTTTTGTTTCCTATCACCCATCAAGTTTTATTACACATGAAATTTCAACAAAGTATTGATTTTTATTTTAACACACACACCACCTACCAGAGAGAGAAGAGTGTGTGTGAGTAGGGCTAGGCATAGAGTGGATAATACCATAATTTTCAGTATTTGTGATTTGTTTTGTAAAAAAAATATGAATATCTGGTTTTCGTGATATTCAAAAATTTTAAAGATATTTGCAAATGTTTACGGATATTTACGGGTATCTCATTCACTTTTATTCAGTACAAATAAATCTAGAAAAAACTATACAAATTTATTTATTGAAAAATCTATTTTACATAATATAAAAAGTAAAAATTAATGTAACTTTGTGTTTCATAATTTTTTCAAAATTAAAATTTGTTATAAAACAATATTTGTTAAAAAAATCTATAAAGATGTTATATTCGTTCCATAATTTAAAATTTATAAGTTAATTTATAAATAATTTTCTTATGTTAAATAATAATTATCTAAGATTATACATTTAAATCTTTATAATTAGTTATAGATGTACATTTATATGTATAAAAGTCGGAGCGGAGTGGATAACTGTCTCTAATTTTTTTTAGTATTTGTAATTTACTTTGCTTTTAATGGATATTGTTTTTTAGTATTTGTTTTTTCGTTAGGGCATCTCCATCTCCACTCCATAATTTACAATAAAATAGAGTGAAAAATGGAGTGATGAACAAAAAATAAAATATTACTCCATTTAGAATAATATTTTATTTTTTTGTTCATCACTCTATTTTTGAGTAAAATGGAGTAAATTATGGAGTAGAGATAGAGATGCTCTTAAAGACTTATAGATATCTAAATTTTTTGGATCAAATCAAAACGAAAATCGAACTAAATCAAATTTAACGGATAAAATGTTATGTGTGTAGAGTGGTGGTGCCTCTTAATTTTGAGACATTGTCATGTGTTTGTTGTCTCTCACCACCTGCAGTTTTGGCCCATCTCCCATTATTGCATTTTTCTCCTTTTCTCCATTTTCTTTTGTGATGATTTTATTGGTGTGACTAACTAATGTGTGTCTGCAAAAACCCTATGTTAATCAAATCGACGCTCATAATATATCTATTTAGCATGCGTCAAAACCTCTCCATTCGAATTACTCCCTCCGTTTTTTTATAATTGACGTTTTAAGGGAAATTTTTTGTTCCAAATTATTTGACGTTTTCAATTTTCTATATAAAATTTATTAGTAATTAATGTTAGATGACCAATGATATTATAACTTCTATTTTACTATTGGTTGAATTGTGGTTAGGTAAACAATTAATGATGTTTTTGTTTAGAAAATGATAAAAAAATTAAATGTTTCTTAATCTGTGTGCATAATCCTAGAACGTCAAATATAAAAAAACGGAGGGAATAATTAATAATCCCTCTGTTTTTTTATAATTGACGTTTTAGGAGAAATTTTTTGTTCCAAATTATTTGACGTTTTCAATTTTCTATATAAAATTTATTAGTAATTAATATTAGATGACCAATGATATAATAACTTCTATTTTATTATTGGTTGAATTGTGGTTAGGTAAACAATTAATGATGTTTTTGTTTAGAAAATAATAAAAAAAATAAATGTTTCTTAATCTACGTGAATAATCCTAGAACGTCAAATATAAAAAAACGGAAGAAGTATTACTATAAATATGAGAAAAGTAAGTATCAACAACTGGGCTGGCTTGGGGTTTGCATGGAGGTTAACTGTATTTATTACAGCCTCAACTTCCCATACCAATAGAATTAAGTTTCTAGTAGAGGTATCTATTAGGTAAGTTTTAGCAATAACTAATCAGAGTTAATCCAATATTCAAAGAGAAGACATGTTAAATTAACTTTCTGGTGGGAAGGGGTTAAGTGAAGTATGAAGAAAGAATGAAAAGCTGGTCCACATAGCACAATCAAAGACCTGCACATTTATTTATCTCCACATGTCTCATGTTTTGTGTTCAGATTCTTTGTTTTCCCACAGCTGTGTTGCTTTTTATGATAATTTTCTTATTTGCGAAATATATTGAAATCAATGTAAATAGATTTGCCATTGACAAACTGTCAAGAGGTTGATCAATATTTCGCGTGATATATTTAAACTTTTGTATTTTGTTGTAACATATTGGGTTGATCAATGTTTCATTATAAGTGTTACTGTAGTTTTTTTTACACTAATTAAAAAACAATTAATTTTACATATTTTTTATATAAAATATAATTATATATATATCTAACTATATTTCAATCGATAAAAAAATTACAATATAAATTTAATAGATTATGCATTTTGTAACAGTTTTTTTTCCTAAAATGTGTAACGGATATATATATGACTTGGCATAATCAGATCCAAGCTTTGTGATTAAGTTAATTGGGCCAGCTGATAACATTAGCCAAGCTCAAAAGTATTACAATCAGCCCAAAGAAAGTGAAACTAGATTTGATACACATGTATTTCCAGTGTTACACAAGTTACAACCATCACACAATGGAATAAAGGCGAAAAGTACAAGTGCATTTTTCTCTCACGTGGTCTGACAACCCAAGATTTTCCACCAAATAGAACTTGGAAGAGAAGGGAAGACACAACAACAAAGTGGTGGGCGTGGAATAACTTCTCCCTCACAGGATCAGATTAGCTATCATGGCCGACCAAGAACAAGTGGGTCTTGAATATGATATGATCCAAAGATCAATTACAATCAGTCATGCTAGATATAGAAGAAACATCATTTTCAGAATCTATCCCAAATGTAAAAGCTACTAATCATAAGGCATATACCAATTCAAGAAACTTACCTCAAATAAATGTCAATGACTCTTATCCTTTCTAATATGTAGTCTACTTGAGAATACTATGATCAAGCTTATATCTACATACATATCAAAGCCAGAGAGAGGGGTATTATTACCAGACAGGTGAACCTGTTCTTGTTGCTATTTAGACAACTTGGTCTTAGATGTCTTGTAAGACTCGATGAGTCTCCACATGTACCATGAACCAACGGACCTGTAAGGCCTCCACTTCTCACAAAGCTGCTCCATCTGCAACGGACCAGGAAGATCTTTCAACCCATAAAGATCCTTCACCCCTTTCCTCACACCGAGATCACCCACAGGCAACACATCAGGCCTGTGAAGCGAGAATATCATAAACATGTGAACCGTCCACACACCAATCCCCTTAACCGAAGTTAACCGGTCGATCAGCTCACCATCGCTCATTTCGAGAATCATCTCATCGGAAAGCACGCCGCTTTTGTATTTTCCGGCTAAGTCGTGGAGGTAGCTCGCTTTCCTCCCGGAGACGCCGATCTTGCGAAGATCAACGGCGGAGATCGAGATGAGGGATTCGGGGAGGACGGCTGATTCTCCGCCGGGGAATAGAGAGATGAAGCGATCGTAGATGCATTTGGCTGCTTTGGTGGCGAGCTGTTGGTAGAGGATGGATCTCGCTAGGGAGAGGAACGGTGTGGTGGTTGATTCGAACGCGGGAGGAGTGTTGTGACCGGAGATTACTGCTCCGAGGAGTTCGTCGGAGCTTTGTAGGTGGCGGAGGGCGATATCGATCGTAGATTTAGAAGATAGAGGAGACGCGGCGGCGATCATTATCGGCGACGGAATCAGATCATCTGACGATATTTTCCTGATTTTACGGGGTCGAAAAGTGAGTTTTGAAGAACGAGAAGGCTCTGCGACTTCGAGATTGACGGCGGTGATTGAGGAATCCGGCGGCGAAGAAGGTCGGTTTAATGCGGTTAGGGTTTTACGGAGAGGCATGGCGACGAGAGGATTGGTCAGTGTGTTCCGGTGATGATCGTTACTCATTAATAGTTGACTGTAAGGAGAGACATTTATCTCTCGCCTTAAGCCCAATCAAACTATTGTTGTGCCTCTTGTTAGGCCTCAAGATATATTAATCGGCCCGTAAGTAGCCCAATAAATCTGTTTGGAATCAATTGGACACTGAAGGTCGTCGATACCATTGGCTAATTAGTAATTGTATATCTTTATGCAAAAACCCAAAACACATCTTGTGGGCTAATTTTAGAACGATTTTGCTGAAACTTATGATCGCACACATGTGGTAAAATATCAGTTTTTTTAACAAGGTACTTGAGGTGAGATCTGTCTTAACTAATCTATAGAGTGACAATATTAGCTAGGCTTTACTTTAACTTTATTTGCCGTAAAATTATTCCAAAATTTTTAAAATAATAAATATAAGACTGTATAAAAATTAATTTCTAAAACCGATGTATATTTATACGATTTTGGGATGTAATTTTAGATTTTCTTACTAAAACTTGATTGATTTAATTTTATTGGTGCAGAGAGAATTGATAATGTGTAAAGCATTCACAACCAGCACCAATCACTATCTAAACATAGGACATCCTTATATCTTCTTCTTTCATTGTTAAAGAGCATTCTATTAAACTAAAAAAATTAAAAGTTACGCAGCTCATCCAAGCAGTTTGTTTTAGGCCGAAATCTAATAGTTAAAAACCAAAATTGAAATAGAGAAAACTCATAGTTAAGAAAATCAACTAAAAAATCGATGCAATATAAGACTGTCTGGCTACTCAGTGAAAGATCATGCAATAGCTTAGGAAGAAGCCATCCAGATTAAGAATAGAGCGGAAAAGAGTGATGGAGAAGAGAGCTTGATAGCAGTGATCTTGGATGATGGAGATGGCTAAAGAAGAGATAGGGTCATCAGAGCAGAAGCAGTTTCGGTGAAGTCAGTTGTTGCGTTCTACCCAAATGAGATAGATGGAACACTGCCAAGCGAGGAGGCAAAGAAATTTCTTCGATGTAGATCGGTTTAGAGTCTGAAGAACATCGATAGTATGGTCCCACGATGGGGAAAGGGAGAAGTTGCATTTTTGCGTCATTGATGACCAGACTCTCCATGAAGATGAGAAATTGAAGAACAAGTGGTTTCTAGATTCAAGATGACCATTACAAAGCAAGCAGTTTGGAAAAGTTATCGACCTCCAGTCATTAAAGGCGCTTACGTAACCATGTGAGGAAGTTGTGTTTTGGAATGCTCCTAGAGAACCAAACAATCTTACTCCAAAGTACCAAGGGGTTGTGGTGCTTTAGCTCTTTGTAAATCGCTCGAGAATAGTACTTGAGAGAGAGCTTATCATTAACCACCCAATCCACTGAATCTTCCACATCTGATAGGGTTAAAGTTGTTATGTATGTATCAAAAGTAACTTGTTGATCTGAATGCACGGGAGGAAGTAGCCATTAACCAGCTTGATACAAAACAGAGAAAATTATAGATTGGGGATGCCTAGCCTCCTAGTTGAGCCAGACTAAGAAAGGTAGCCAAGTTACCAAAAAGGCTCCAATTATCACTCCAAAACAATACTAACTTAGTTTTAAATCGGAATCGAACCTGTCGATAAAACTACACCTTGTTTCACCTTACTCTTACATGGTTAAGATATCATTTTTTATAGTAGATATTGAAGAAAGTTGAATATATGTGACGACTACTGGATACAAAATATCAACATAATTATAATAATAGTGAGATTTTTTGTGTGATCGTGCACAGTCAGATTAAAAAGCTGGTAGATTAGTACAAACAATATTGCTGCAGAATCGGGTCAGTAAAAAAAATCGGAAAACTAATAATAAAAAGAAAGAAAGATGAAAATATTCTGTAGAGCGCATATTGACACGAACAAAAGGTCAAGATGAGGTAAATAGAAAAATGACAAAACGATGGTCAAAACAGAGCATAATACGACAAAAATAAGTTCATTAAATCACTACAATGCTCTGATCCAAACTGAACACACAACAGTACCACCACCAGACATGTGTAAACCCACATTGGTACGATCAGAATCTAATCTCCTTATTCGACGATCAGATTTCAATCTCCAATTTTTTTTATTTTCTTTCATTTTTAATCAAATTAAACACACACACACACAATAATCAATTAAAGTATCAGTTGTGAAATTCAGAGACTCAGCTGCAACTGAAACTTATCCTTTCAACCACATAACAATATACATTAAAAGAGTTATATCCCATGTCTATATTTTTGGTCTGTGTTATTTTTTCTGACTTGCAAACTTTTTTTTCTTTCTGAGTTATGATTACATCACTCCATGCATTTTTATGGGTGATATTCACATTCACCATATTATTCAATTTCAAACACTTTAAAGGCATAGAAATTTCCCATAAGGAAAAGGTTTAAATTCTCAAAAATGAAAATAGAAAAATGAAATTTAAAAATTGATCAGAGCTCTACTTTATAGATAAACCATAAGTTAGACAGTCGCTTTCAATGCCATTAACATCGTCACTTCTCTTTTTTTTTTCAAACATTTTCTCCTTTTTTTTAATACTAAGACATAATATAATAAAACCACATGGAAATATTTAAAATCTAACGTCAATTTCTTTTTTCCTTTTTTATCTGGTGAAGTCATGGACAAGGCTTGCCCTATCCGCCACATTTAGCCTCCACGAAAGAAACGGAACGCCGCCTTGAACACCGTCAGAATCAAAGTTGTTAGCTCCAGCGCCGCCGTAATCATCCATGAACCTGATCTCATTTGCCGGATAATTGCAAGGGACCCTCTGCGCCGTGTGATGAGCCCACGAAGCACCATTATTGTTGTTACCAGTGGCAATACTGTAGTTGTTGTAGTTGGCGTTTTGATGACCGTACTGATCAACTGCTACCGGTGTAGCTCCGACGACGGCGTTCACTGAAGCCGCCGCCGTGGTTCTTCTCTCTTCCTTCTTGAAACGAATGCCGCATGCGTTGCATAGGGACTGTAAATTCCAAAACCATCCATATCATTTAACCATCAATATCATACTTTAATGTTGTTTTCAATAAATAGAATCGGAAAAAAATGATTAAATGACTTCGTTTTGAAATTCTTTATACTATTATTATTAGCTTATTTATATAAGTGGCCGCATTTGAAATTTTCAAAAATACATTAAATGAATATTAATCACCTCATTTAAGTATTTAACCATCAAAACACAATTTAATGATAGATTCATAGAGAAGGAAAAAAATATTTTTAAAAAGGGATAAAATGTCTTTTTTTTATGTTTGCAGTCATTGTATCATTTGTTGATTATCCACAAGAATTTGCATTTTGCAATGATATAATGTAAAAATAGTTACCTTAGGGCCTCTAGGACCATTTCTCCATAGTGGAGTTGAAGTGGTATCACAGTTGGCACAGCGTCTGGCAAGGAGAGAGTCGCCGCCGCTATTACCGCCGGAGCAACCGCGCGTTGGTTTAATAGGATTAGTAGTAGAGAAAGAAGGGACGTTACTGGACGGCATCATTTTAGAGTTGTTGTTTTTGGTCTGAAGCAAGTCCCAAAAGTTGGAGATGCGAGAAGACGCACCAGAGGGAGTAGAGCGTCTGCGTTTCTCATCCTCCTCGCAAAGACGTGTGGAAGGAGTTCCAAGAGAGAGCGTGCAATCAACTACGGAGGAAGAGTGATAATCCTCGCCGTTTGGCTCGTAAACGCCGCCGTTTTGCATTGAAAACACCGTTGAGTAAGACCCGGCGTTGGAGTTGTTGTTGTAGCAGCAGCTTTGGTTGTGGTGGTGGATCATTCCGCAAGAATGACAATACTGCCCCTGCATTGAAGTGTTGTAAGGACTCTGCATCATCTCTCTCTCTCTCTCTAACTTTGAAAACCCTAAGTGTGAATTAAGAGAAGATAAAGAAAAACTATGAAGAGATAGATTGAAGTAGCAGGTTTTCACGTTGGAGTGAAGTGAAGAATGGAGAAGAGGGTCACACACCTATATATAGAATCAGAAGTGTATAGGCAGGTTTTTGGTAAAACGAATATTTAAAATCAATAGAATATGTGGGGACGCAGCTTTTTACGAAGTACATATTAATTTATAGTATCATTTAACCAAATGGGGCTCACTTGCTTTTAAATCGTATTTTGTACTATAATTTAATCATTCAATATATTTTCTCTTTGTATAACACATGCTTAGGATATTTGACTGGTGATACTTAGTTGAATCAAATAGACTTTTTCGAGTGAATGAGCTCATGTTTTTCTATATTGAGCATAACAAACAATTACATTCCTTAATCAGGTGATTAGCTACAAAAAAGAATGACAAGGTACGGAGATGACATGACGGCACATTATAAAAATATCAATAGAAGACAAAACAAATGTATTTAGTGGTGTTATAGTATACGGTTGAATGATTTACCCTGAAAATAACGAATTTTTGTAACGCTAGTACTCGGCTCTTTGACAAACGACTAGAATTAGTGTAGAAGTACATTCGATGTTCTCGATTACTAAAAAAATAATAATGTTCAAAATATCGTTAAGCTCTAGTTAGACGATTTCTATGAGAATATTTAATTAGGCAGGTGCCATTTAAAAAAAAATTTATAAGATTTTTTGGCTAAGGTTTTGAAGTCTTACATTTTTTACTTGCCAACATTCATTGCTCTCAAACCCCATTGATTGGGTATTTTATGTTGGTATTGAATCCAACTTCATTATGTGTTTTCTAGCATTGGCTTTAAAATTTCAAATGAGACTTTTCTATGGATCTCTCCTTTGATGCATTTGTCATTCTTCTTGTTGTAGTGTTTTTCTTTTATCGTCTTAACGTCGAGTGTCTACGGTTATAACCGTTTACGTCTATTATATTTTTAATTTAATATAAATTTTGTTTAAAAAATCGTTCAATAAAAATTGTTTCGTTTATGTCCAATTTTGGGCTAGGTAAACTTTTGAAACATTCAAAAATGGAAATATATAGAGATTTGTAAGGGGAAAAAATGAAACTACATATGTAGGGAAACATATCTAATGTAGGGCAAATGTATGTGATCTGTTTGATGGATGCTAAATAGCTTCGGTAGATGATTATCTAAAGATGAACACATTTGGTAACATATGTACTAAAGTGTAATCATTCATTTACAGGCTTCCAAAATCTTCAGACTGATCAACTTTGGTTTAAGTAGATAGGTTAGATCTTAATGTTAATAAATGAGATGGTGGGATGATGGGATCGGATGAAAAACATGCAAGTTTTGAACAATAATATTTACAAACACTTGCTCAATTTGTTTTATATTAAATGTCACTTTAAATTTATTTATTTGTTTCAAAAAAATGTCACTCTACAATTTTAATATAATTTTATACATTAAATTCATGTTTTATACTTTTGAATAACCGGTAAATTTTTATTTACATTATTTTCATTTAATTAGTCATACATTAAATAAAGATGTATTAGCCTATTATACAATGTTCTCAATAGTGAAAAATGTCAAAATAACACTTATATTAAAACAAATGGAGTATTAATTGGTTATTATTTTATAAAGTAATGATTATGTCACTCACACACGAATATTTCCTATATCTTCGAGGTAAAAACAGATTAAAAGGTGCAAATCAAACAGATCATACAGATTAAGAGGAACAAATGCAGATCAAATATATCTTGCAGAAAAAATGCAAACCGAATAGATCAAATATTATAGTTGTGAATGATGAAATCATTTCAAATAAAATAGATTATATATTAAAATAATAAAATTTTAATGAAATATATTAATATATATATAATACATAAATAACATGTTATTGCAGTTTTAACTAAATCAAGATACTAAAGACATTAGAATTTACTAAAATATATGTTACTGCTCTAAAACCATGTTGCTACAATTTTAAAATCAAAATAAGTTGACATTAGAATTTAATGAAATACGTATTTATTCCATAGTATACATATCTAAACTATATTACTATTTATTTGCATAATAAATATTCTTTTTGTTTCTTTTACATGATATTTTGAGTTAATGCACGGAGATTAAGACATTTACATTTAAAAAAAAAAATACTTTTAAAAATATAACTTTAAAATCATTCAACCAATTATGAAAAAAACAGTAAAATTTTATTGGTTGAACAATTTTCAATAAAGTTAAAATTAACTATAAAAACCTTAAAATATATCTTATAATCTTAAAACATCATCTATTTTAAAACAACATAAATCTTCTAAAACATCATGTAAAAAAAACGGAAAAAATATTATAATTAAAACACTCACTGTTAAAGTTACAAGTAAAATGAATGAAAATTTTGTATTTATAAAGACAGATAAATATATTCTAAAGTTTCGTGTTTGTACCAAAATTATTTAGTAGCCAAAGAAAAAAAACGAATCTAACACCACCAAACGTTATAATTGGAAGAAGGAATTGAAATTATCGATTCTTGCGGAGTAAAACCAAACCACAAACACTCAAAGAAGTAGAAGGAGAGAGTGATGTGATGTTGATGGTCAAAATTAGCCCACGTGACAAGGGGGGAGAGAGGAGAGGAAGAAGAGTACAGTCATCACTGCAAAAAAATCTCCGATCACGAGGATCAAATTTTGATTTTTATTTGTTCTCTTCCAGTATAAGTAACTATTAATCTCTGTCTCTTTCCGTATCTCTGTCCTAAAACCCTAAATCTTACGCGCACCTGCCCACTCGCGCGTGGCCTCGTCCTCTTACTTCCACATCGCAATCACACGTTCGATATCTGCCCAGCCTCATGTGGTTAATGATGATCCATGATGATGTAAGTAAAATGACTGAGATTTGGTTATTAGATTTCTTCAAAACTTGTACCTACACCTAGAGTCTACTCTATTCTTGTCGTCAACGAATACTAGTCTTCGTCCCCTATTTAATGGATTTGTATTTTTTTTTAAACATGTTTATGTTTATGTCAAAAAAAGAAGTGGATGTTATGTTTATGCTTTAATTAATTAAAACCCTCCATTAATTTCAAAGCACGGGCTCTCGATTGTTACATTTGCAGATAGATGGTAGGAGAAGAGCTTCAGTTACATATGCAGCAGCGGTGACAGAATGATGGATCTTTGCAAAAATAAATATAATTTAGGACAAATCTCTCAAATAGCATTTTTTGAAGTTTTGTCACAAAAATAGATATTGAAAAAAAAAATAACCAAAATAGATTTTTTTTTAATTTGAAATTTTTGATATTTTAATTTTTTATAAATTTTTAAACTTCAAGTCCAAAACCTCCACCCTATAACTCTAAATCCTAAATTTAGATTAGTTAATCCAAATGTATAAATATATATATATATTTACATTTTTTAATAAAGTATATTTTATCATTTTTTTCTTTGGGTTCTATTTTGGGATAAAAAAATTTTAGGTGTATTTTGGTTTTTATCTCTATAATCTATGCAACTATATATTTTACGTTTTCAAATATTATTTTTAGTCTTGAGAAAGATTTGACAAAATGAATTAAAATGAAATCTTGCAAATTGCTTAATAGTATGACAAAAACTAAAATTTGAAGAGATCAAAAAGTTTAAAATTTGATATTTGTAAGTATTATGGGGCCATTTATTTGACCACTGGAGGATGGCGTACAGAAAAGTAGCCAGTCAAACCATGTGAATGTATATGATCTGAGAGATATAGTATAACTTAGGTGGATTGGTTATTTAACGAGGGATTATCACAAATAATGTTAGCTATATAGAGATTGAGAATCACAATATTTTATTTTTTGGTTTTTGATATACTATGTATGGTTAGAATCGCCAGCATATTGGAGGGTATATACAGTGTTCAACTTGCATTCTAAGAGGATTTTCAAGCTCATTCCATTTTTACTATATATTTTAGAATATAATCTTTTGAAACCTTCGTTCAAAAAAAAATTCTTCTGTAACCTTACTCTATTGTTAAATGTACAATAAAATAATTTTTTAAATTAATCTTAAATAACTATACTATAATTACTAATTTATTTTTATTCCTTACTCCATTTTACAATATACAATAAAATAAAATTATAATAAAACCAAACTCTAGTGTAGAATTACTTTACTTTGAAATAAAGTAGAAGAATATAAAATTACTGAAGTTATTAAAAACAAACGAGACGCATATAAAAAGTGCTATCAGAGATTATATAATAAAGTTAAGAAATAAACATACTGTATAAAACATTCTCAGTAATCTTAGCTAGTGTAATATAACTTCAGGCGAAAATATTCAATGGTCTTGTTAGAAGTTAGAACAACAATCATGGTCATAATATGGTTCGGTAACGTATCGAAACCCTATGAGAATCCAATTCCTTGTGGGGGTTTTTAATAAAGAGAATACGAAATTATAATCATAATGACATGGGAATATCCAGGAAGATTTAGATGAATTTTTAGAGTAACAAGAAAAATATTGCATGAAAAGAAAAGCTAAGAGATTAGATTGTGAATAACCCAATAGATAAAGGGAAGAATCCTCTTTATTCAAGTGAAGTGCCTTCCTACAATCATCAAAGCAACAGCCCAATTAGCCTGTCCATACACTTGTATGAACAATATATCCATTTTTATTTTTTATTTTATATTTTCTCATGTTATCTTAGCTTAGCAAGAGAGAGATTCGGCTCTTGAATCTTGATGGGTCAAAGAAGGACTCTCTAAAAAGGAAAGGTCAAAGAACTAATAATACTCCCCATAAATTTGATCTTGAACTATTGAAAAGAAACAAAGAAAAAGCTATTGGACCCACTATTAAATCATTATACCTAATAGTAATACCACATGATAACTTCTTTTCCTCTATAGCCAAATTATAGTGATGTGGTACGGAGTAATGCTTGTATATGTTGTTTTTTGCTGAACATAATGCTTGTATATGTTTCGATGGACAATTTGGGTATTACACTTTTTATCTCTAAACATTAAAATTTGATATCGTGGATATGAAAGAATTATATGTATCGTGTAGAAACACATCCAAAAAATAAAAAAATTAACATGTGAAAATATTAGTTTTAAGGAGTCACATTTAATATATATACAGCTTGAAATGGAGAAAATCTTATAGCTAAACAATTTTTTACCAATTTAGGAGGCTATGCTTTGAGTTCTCCCATTGCAATTTGAAATACGATGAGGGGTTTATTGATGGGTAATTTAAATAAAAATATAGCAGACCAGGTGCTCCATATTCCCTAAAATAGTTTGAATTTTGATCCGCAAATAAACATGAAGGCTTAAGAATTGTGATCAAAACACGGACTTGTTTATTACTAAGCTAATCTTCTTGTTTCGGAGTAACTTATCAAATTCGAACATTTAGAAAAACATTTGAAAAATATAAGAATTTTAAAATAAAAGGTAAAATCAGATCGTCTTGAGATTGCTGAAACTTAGTTCGACTACGACCACCACTTTCCAAAAGATGCTCTGTCGAACGTTTGTATTTATACAATTTTAAAACTCTAATTATTGTACGTAAATCTATATTTATAGTAATTTTGTTAAACTCGAAACGTAAAACCGTGATAACCCCGAGACACAAAGCGTTACGTTTCGCCACTACATGCAAGCAAAGCTGTGCTTTTATATCTCACACGACCCAACAATCCGTGACCAATACGCTCCCTTCCGACCAGTAGTTTTTGAGCTCACGGGCTTACAGGCGCCTTGTTATGTAGTGATATGAATAAACCAAGCATTTCGCTAATGCCCATAAATAAACTATCTATATTATTAATTTTAAATCATGAGGTAGCTTTCCGTAATTATACTCGGGATTTGCTTGATACTATGAAAATTTCATATATTAATTATTTACATTCTTATTCCTTTTCAAGCAATACATTTTAAAATTTTCAAATATTTATAAGAATATTTTTGTTTTTGTTAGTCTTAATTAATAAACGAAAATCTTAAACTAGTTTGGAAGAAAAATAGAAATGATCTCACAGAATCGTAACTTGTGCAAACAAGATAAAACTACAATCTTTTTTTTTTTTGACAAAGTTAAAACTACAATCTTAAAATGCTAATTTTAATATATCAAGATGGTTGAACGAAAGAAACTATACGTTATTCAGATTTAATACATTTCAGTATACGCCTATTCAGAAATTTGTTAGTGTGAACAAAGAGATTTAAATAGTAAAATGAAAACCCT
Organism: Moricandia moricandioides; assembly: GCA_905132885.1. NCBI lineage: Eukaryota > Viridiplantae > Streptophyta > Magnoliopsida > Brassicales > Brassicaceae > Moricandia > Moricandia moricandioides. The sequence goes on from CAJHQQ010000796.1 coordinate 135,107, forward strand.
AAACCGCTATACGCAAAACAAAGAACAAAAAAAAAAAGACTGTTCGTAGTCCGATACGAGAGCACTGAAACTACACGAAGTTTGATGATGATGCAAATGCAAATGCAAATGATGATGATGTTGGCTTCGGTTGATTCGGCAGGACCCACAACGTTCCAAAAACGTTTTCGCCAGTTCCAAGAAAACATAAAGCGAGGGGCAGAGATAGAGAGATCGTATTTTCGGTAACGACGAGTGGATTAGTTGAATTAATCCGTTTTGTCGTTAATCATAGTGCCACGTGGACAGATGTAGCTAGATTTAGTTCTCCGCATGCATGCATGCATGTAAAGTAGTAATCAAATGATAAGTTAATAAAGAACTAATTAAATTAGTGCTTAGTTATTTAATTTGTGTTGGTTTAGGAGTCGTTCCTCAAAAGTTACAAAACACGACTGGAATGTTTCTTCTCTCTGCCCTTTTGATGGATTCTGCTTTCTCTTTTATTTATGTTTGAAAATTCTGTTTGTATGGTATGCCTTCTTAAAAAATGAAAAATCATTATAGGGGTTGCTAACTAAGAATGCTTTCTGCTTTCATATTATACATTAAAAGTAATTTGGTCTACATATTGAGCAATATAGTTATATAAAAATATAAGGTTTGATTACATGGATTGCGTTTATACACGATATGATAATTGTAGATTTAATATTGGTAAATTTTAACACAAATTTAATATCACCTATTAAATTTATTATTAATGAATGATTTTTAAAAATACCATAAATTTATGATGAAAATAGGTAAAACTTACTTTTTTAATATTTATAAAATATTTAGAAACTCAACCACACTGTTTTAACATTAAACTCTAAATAATAATTATTAAAATATAAATTTAAATGTTAATATATTTTTAGTTGCAGATATTTTTTATACTCCATTCATTTTTTAATAGATGATGTTTTGGCTTATTACACAAATATTAAAAAATTTACATTTGTCTAAAAAGTATTTTTAAAGATATAATTTTAAAATCATTCAACCAATTATAAAAAAACTGCAAAATTTTATTGGTTGAACAATTTTCAATAAAACTAAAGTTAGCCATATAACTGCCTTATAACTTCAAAACATACCTTAAAATCCTTAAAAAATATTTATTGTAAAACAACATAAACCTTCTAAAACATCTTGTAAAAAGAAACGAAAGAGTAGCATTTAGCATGTGGTATTTTTAATAATTATTCACTGAATTATTATATTATGGCAAAAGTAGTGTACTCTGCGATTAGGATGTCGCTTCCAAATACCCCGTGATTTTTTTCGCTAAATGGTTAATTATATAAAAATTTAATTATAACAGTGCAATTCCAGCTGTCCTATGTTTAGATAGACCATTTTTTTTTGTCTACGGCTCCTGTAGGCTGTAACTTCATGTTGTCGCCTCCAAAGCGTCTCTTCACATTTCCTAAGGATTCATGAGTTGAAATTCTTCGGCAGTGTTAATACTTTTTTCTGAACAACTGGTAGTGTTATACTACTACAGTATAATATAAAATTCAGCTATACTTTTGTATTTGGTCAAGTGGTATGGTTGACTACTTGACGGGAACATAGGCGTCGTATATCTTTATTTCCTTTTATTTTTAAGTTACAAATACCACAAATTATCTTAAACATAAAGACGGTTTGATAAATTTATTAGTATATGTAAAAATACTTAGGGGTATTGGAAAGATGATGGATGATTCAGTAACAATTTATTCGTTTATGGGTATTGGATGAATCAGCCACATAACAAAGTGGCAGAGGCAAAAGAACAGTAAGGGAAACAAATGTGGGAATGGTCCAATGTAAGTGAAGATTGCAAAAGTGGAAAAAGAAAAATGTTGGACCAACAAGAGGAATGCCCCAAGATTGGGAGAGGTATCAATCATGATACAAAACATAAGATATGTAAATATTATAAATATGATCAAAGGTAGTCACTTTGGTCCATGGTACCATCTTTGCTAGCTTGACCAATTATTCTAAGACACAAACGTATGTTGGATTTGTTGTATCATCTTTTCCCAACAAGTTTCTCTTTTTAAATATATACTTTTGCTCCTAACGGTTCCCAATTAAATCACTCCACTTTGAATCTTCCACTTATATTCTTTCGTCTCCAACACAATACAATTTTTTTCAACTTTTTTCTTGTTCTTGTAGCTCAATAGCTTTAGAGCAAAAAGAGGAAGACGCTAGAGCATAAAGAGAGACATTCCATCTTAGTTCGGACAATCGTCGAAAAGAATAATCTTGAAACTACTTTAGATAATCCAATATGCCCTTCCAAAGCAATATGGAACAACAACAGTTAAAAAGTTTGAAAATTCGATTCTACTATCCAATTACTACTCTTATAGAGCCAGCCCAATTCGTTTATTAGCTTAAGCTAAAATTATAAAAATCTATATTATCAAATAGAAGAAACAATGAACAATGAAAACATGTAACTTAGTTTTTCAAACACAATATACGTCCCTCATAAACACAATATACGTCCCTCATAAACATCTTATGTGACTTGTACCACATACTAGCATAATGTATCATTATTTAGTAAGCGTTTATAAACTTTGGAATTACATAATAGCTATTGTATTTGTCTGCAAACTTCTTATGTTTCCATAAACTAAGTTGTTTTGATTAAAAATACATATATTAAAACTATTTTGTTTATAAAAATATATAATAACTCAATAAGTTATGAAAAACTGAATAATATATATATATATATAAGAGTTTCATATAAATGTAAAAGTAATACTCTATCAGTTCCATAATATCAAATGTTTTGAAAAATACAAAATTTTTAAAACTAAATTTTTTAGAAAATAATATTATTAGCAGAATAAATTCAAAACATCATAACTAGTCATAAATAATGCAGTAAAACATTATTGGTCAGTCAATTTTTAATAAAGATAAAATATTTTAAAAGTATCAAAACATTTAATATTTTGAAAAATTAAATCTTTTGTAAAACATCTTATACTCCCTCCGTTTCATTATAAGTGTCACTTTAGGTTTTTGCACACAGATTAAGAAAACAATTAATTTTGCATATTTTCTATATAAAACACAATTACCTATACACCTAACCATATTTCAACCAATAGAAAAATAAACTGCAACATAAAATTAATAAATTTTACATCGAAAGTTGAAAACGACACTTATTTTGTAACAAAAAAATTCTCTAAAACGACACTTATTATAAAACGGAGAGAGTATTACGGAACGACAAAAATAGTTTTAAGAGAAAACACTGATAAACAAATTAAATTAGGATTATAATATGAAGCATTAGGAATATCAAACAGTATAGATAAGATACAAATACATATATCCAATGGGTATCAAAAGGTCAAAAGCCTGTCACTGGAAAAATGCAGGGATGGATCATAAGAATTTTCAAAAGGCAGAATGATATTTTTGATATGAATTGGCACTTCAAACCCATTTTTTCGAATCTTCAGACTCTTCCCATCGAATTTCGTTTTGACTCTTTTAACAATGCACGCTGTTCGGCGTAGTCGTACTTCCTATACATAGCCACCCTATTACTATCTCTTCTACTTTTCTTACCCCATCGACACGTTTCTAGCCGTTTTTATTTATTACTATCATACTCAAAAACAACATGCAGTTTAACTCCACAATTGGTAATTGTCAATTACGATTCTCAGGCCCGCGTTTGAGTTCATTAAGCAAGCATTATTACACGCGCAAAGGACAAAGAGGAGAAACACAACTTCGTGCAAACAGAACACTAGATATTGTAATTGAATTATGAAAGTAACCCCAAGACATGAAAAAAAAACATGTTTTGGAATCTGCCATGGTTTAGGCAAGTTCCGAAGCTATCGGCCTCGCCACCCGGAAACAGACTTAGGGACAAGTGAAATCGAGTTTGAGGCAGCTTCTAATCTACATAATCCCCGAAGGTGAATCAGTTTATCTTCACACCACAGATGAAAAACATAGATAGAGACATAGATAGAGAGAAGAGGGAACACTACTTTGATATGTCTTCAAAAGCCTTCATGACTTCCGTGGAACTAGTTTCCAGTACCTGTCCTCCAAACACAATCTCGTCTAACACTGTGTGCATCTGCATACATTGTACGATGACGCAAGTCACTACTACGAGAATATGATGGGCAAAACAATTCAGAGTAATACAAGTTACCTTGCTGTAGTTGAACACAATGTCGAGTTCACAGACATTGCTGAAGCATTTGTCTAGTGTTTCAACAAGAACTACATATGCAAGAATCAAACTGAAGTCATCTGTCATCATACTATGAAAGATAACATGTTTTCACAAGATTTAAAATAGGAACAAACCAATGAGCAGGAGTATATGCATCAGGAAAACCATTCATATTTTTAACAAAAGTTCGTGAAAAGCGTAGAGTCATTACTATAGGACTTAAAGCTCTGTATCACTAAGCGAAAAGAACTACACCGGGATTGAGTAAAGAGAGTCTCTCAACTTTGACTCAAAATCAATCCAAAGTACAAAAAAACCCATATCTATGTCAGCCACATCCTATACATATCACCTGAACTAGCACACAATTCGTATCCATCTGTAGCTAGTTCTTTCATGGCAACAAGCTAAGACACTGCACAATTCTACAAGACAAGACTCTGATCTCTCATTGCCTGTGTTTCTATATTTTTTTCTCTACACATATGTACTCTCTTACACTGAATACACAAACATACCGAAAGCTCCAGAGGAAAGATGTTGAATTTGAAAATTTGCATTAAAAATATGATTTCAAAAGCAAAATGGGTCACATATGAAGAAAAGAATGTTCACACAAAGCTAAAGCTATGCTGCTGCTATATTACAAACCACACAATATAAATTTCACATTCTTGATCTGAGTTCAAGAACAATAGTGACTGAAAAAACAGAAAAATAAAAAACGAACCTTGAATGAGATCAAGCATAGCAAGCTCATTCTCTGAACCATCAAATACAAGCACAAAGTAGAGAGTAGCATAGTGTTTGTATACAAGCCGAGAATCCTTCAATCAAATTGTAAACAACAATAAGCAAACGAATGAAACTAAAACATAGCATTCATCATGAAGGAGGAGATTGCCATTACCGGGCCAAACAACGAATCAATCTCCAGAAAATTGCTTACGTTCTCAGGTCTACTGCACAATACTGTCACACATAATGATTATATTAAAACAATCAGAATCATATACAGATTCTTGGATGGTTTCGAACCTGAAAACACGCCGCGGATGAGCTCTTGTTGCTTCTCTACAGCCTGAAACCAAAAAGCTGATGAGACTCGATCGCAAATAGATCCAATTTTGAAAGGAGCGTATCGTACCATGAAATCGTAGAACTTGACAAGGCGTGGCTTGCCTTGTGTGTTCATCATCATCACTGCCTTTATCATCTTCACGATCTCTTCTTCCTCCCTCGAACTCTCTCCAAGACTCCGATCTCACATATTCAACTCCTCTTAAACCTTCTGCCTTACGTAGAGTCTTTTGATTCTGATTAACTAAATAACATTTGA